>CABHPH010160390.1:0-32902 GCA_902168325.1 Peromyscus nudipes | reverse complement strand
CTCTCTCTCTCTCTCTCTCTCTCTCTCTCTCTCTCTCTCTCTCTCTCAGATATAACCCGAGATAGCCTTAAACTTACTATGTAGAACAGGCTGGCCTTGAACTCAGAGATCCATCAAACTCTGCCTCTCTCGTGCTGGGATTAAAGGTCTGCCCTACTATGCCCAACTTCTCTTTATTAATGTAGATTATCTTTGAAAATGTAACTACTTGCCCTCAAAGCTGAGTGTAATTGTGTATGCCTCTAATCCCAGCAGGGGAGTATTGCTCTGAGTTCAAGGCTAGATTACAGTACATGGAAAATTCAGGGCCAGCCAAATTACATAGTGAGTTTGAGGGCAGCCTGGGCTACAGAGCAAGAACTTATTTTTTAAATATTATTTACTTTTGGTGTGTGTGTATACTGTGTGTCTGTCTGTCTGTCTGCCTGTCTGTGTATGTATATATATATGCATGTGATTGAGTGGATGGTAAAGAAAGATGAGGTAAAGGCAGATACTGACATACAACTGGAATCTAAGCACTAGTGAAACTGAAGTTCAAGGTCAGCCTGAGCTATATACAGAGACTCAAAAAAAAAAAAAGAAAAGAAAAATTACAAAACAAAAACAAACAAATGATGCCTAAATCATTTTTGTAATTATACTCTTTGGGAGCTGCAGAAGCTGCCCCTGTATCTGGAGATTTAGGTGTAGAGAGCTACTGGCTTGGGCCTCTTGTAGAGCCATTGAAAATGCCATTTTTCCTCAGTTAAGAAAGGCCACTGAAGTCATTTGTCACGCAGAGAAGATTCCATTTAAAGACTTACCCATTTAAATATTACCCAAATTTTCAAAACGAAGACAGAAGGCCCCACAGTAGGAGCTGCAATGTTCTTGAAAAGCTGTGGGTTTTTGTTAGGAAAAGTAACTTTTCATATAATTATCATTTAGGTTTGTGAGCCCCACATCTTGAATAATTTTATAATTCCATCACAACTTTCTGGTTCTAGATTAATCTAGGTCAAGAGAAATGATAATAACACAGCATGATAGAGAACAACATCGCCTTCAGATGGAAGTGGGCTTATCACATGCTATCTAGTCTTTACTGTGTGTGCAGCCCACTCCATTTTCTGAAAATTACCTTTTCTATGTGGATATTCACGTGCTTGTGCAGGTATGGGGGGGCGGGGCAGGAGGCAGAAGTCAACCTCAGGTGCCAATCCTCAGGAACAGTCCACCTGGTTTTTTGAGACAGTGTTGAGAACACACACGCACCACCAATCCTGGCTTTGGTTTTGAATTTGAGTGTTGGGGGTTGAACTCAGAGCTTCATGCTTGCACAGCAAGCAAGCATTTTCCAACCAAACTATTTCCCTAGCCCCTGAAAGCTACTTTTAATATTTTCATGAAGTTAAGTCCATGCCCAGATTTCTGGTTTACACAATGAAATAAAGACCATGAACATGTCCATTCTATCCATCCCAGCAAGATACAGTTTGGACAGCCATATGAATATCTCTTTCCTCTGTCCGTTCAGATCCTTGGTTTGTTGTTGGATAGCACAAACTGGGTTACAGATTCTTGTTCCCAAGTCAGGATCGCAGAGTGGTCTAAGAGGCTGTGTCTAGAACTTGCTCCTATTTCTATCATAAGATATCTTTACAATTATGATTGACATAAAATGACTCCTATATCAACCATGACTTTTAATACAGTCGGCTCCAGTATTTGGTTTACAATCCTTATATTCAAAAGCCCTTCACCATTGCTGCCCACACATGCTGACAACTGTTCCCGTCCCAGCGGGAATAACAGATTTGATTTCTTAAGCATTGCAGAATTAAACCAGAATGCTAGCAATACCAAGACGATCTCATACTGGTTTCACAATAGAGAGAAAAGTAAGACTTGAGATGGAAATAATGAAGGGTATTTTAAAATGCCCCACATTTTTAAAATCGGAATTTAATTTGGTTTCCACAGGTGGAAACCACATTTGGAAACCACAGGTCTGACATAGTCAAACGCTCAGAATTCCAAAGGTCCAACACCATAGACAGAGGGTAATTTTGTTGCATCTATGTTTCCCTGGGTTGATTTCTTGCCAGGCTAAATCAACATTATTTACCCCTTATGTTTCCTCATAGAGATAGATTATATATATTTCCTCAAGGAAATGTGAGCACATTTACTCTGTCTTGTCTATCTTCTCCTAATGACTTAAATTTCACAATAGTTTCATATCGGTACAGGAAAAGCTTCTTGCTAGGCGGTAGTGGTGCACGCCTTTAATCCCAGCACTGGGGAGGCAGAGGCAGGTGGATCTCTGAGTTTGAGGCCAGCCTGGGCTACAGAGTGAGTTCCAGGACAGTCAGGGCCACACAGAGAAAAAAGACAAGAAGAAAGGGAGGGAGGGGGGGGGGGGAGGGGGGGAGAGAGGGAGGGAGGGAGGGGGGGAGGGATGAAGGAAGGAAGGAAAAAAGGAAGGAAGGAAGGAAGGGGAAGGGGGAAAAGTTTCTCAATTTTTCTGGTTGCATACTACTCCATTGCAAATATAAATATAATCTATTTCATCTGTACCTAATGGATGGATATTTGTTTGCAAGATTTTCCTGCACCTACATTATTTTGCTTATGGATAGGTGTTTCTTTAGAATAAACACATAGAAGTGGAATTCCTTGATTAAAGCTATATATTATGGTTTTTAAATAAAAAATTTAATTTATATATATTTGTTTTATTTATTTATTCATTTATGTACATATGTGGAGATTGAGGGCAAGTTGCGAGAGTTGGTTCTCTCCCCTTCTAATATGTGAGTTCCAGATATCAATTACAGGTCATCAGGCTTGGTGGCAAACGCCCTTACCTGCGAGCTATCTCACCAGGCCAATTCGTACATATCTGAATGGTAATTTTAAAATTCAAACAAAACAAAGGGGTAAACTTTAAAAAATAAATCTTTTTCAGCTATTACCTTTGTTCAACTTTATACTTCTTTTTCCCCATGAGCGAATATGTTAGTTTTCATATATCTTTGTACATACACACACACACACACACACACACAGGGGGAATTTGATTTATGCAGGTATATTTCTATTTTCCTCCGCATTGTAGTCTACATAAAAGAGAAAGCAAATGCCATCATCAAGCAAATGCCAAGGTGCTTGCTGAAGGGATTTAGTGTAATCATTTGAGATATGAATATACCTCAAGTAATAAAATCCAGGGCTCATCTGAGAGGAGCTCATACTGCTCCTCCAAGGACTTGAGTTCAGTTCCTAGCATTTACATCGGGCAGCTCACAACTGTCTGCACCTCCAGGCCTAGAGCTGTTGCTTCTAGACTCCCAGGGCAGTGCATTCATGTGTACACACCTACACACACACAAACACATATAATTAATAATTTTTAAAACTCAGTGAAATCCTACAATGTTTATACTTTTGTAACTTGCTTAATTCAGTTAGTATAATAGTTTCAATTTTCATCCATGTTATAGAATTTACCAGAATTTGCTTCCTTTTTAGAATGAACAGCATTCCACTATGTGAACACTATGCTCATTTACTCATCTGTTGATGGACACAGGTTGCTACTCCATTTTGGTAGTTGTTATTAATGTTTCTAGAAACATTAGTGTTTTATATCTTTTTTCACTTATATTGTTGTAGTTATTTTCAAAAAGATCCTCATTCATTGTAATACTTTGTTATTTTTTTCTTTTTTCAGGACTGTAATACTTTTCTTATATATATTATTCATATATATTTCATATATGATTATGTGCTTAATAAATATATTTGTATTTATTTCTTTCTATCTGATATCCTTTTCTCCAAATTGTGTTTAGTGTTTTAAGTATCTTGTTTCCATAATAGAACTGCCCTTCAAATTTCATACAGTGCTTGATTTTAAATTTTTTAATTATTTATTTTGATGATGCTATGGATGGAACCAAGGGCCACTTTTTTTTATTTGTTTATCTATCTATCTATCTATCTATCTATCTATCTATCTATCTATCTATCTATCTACTTTAGCCTTTTTGAGACAAGGTCTCTCTCTGTAGTCCGGGTGTCAGGAGCTCACTGTGTAGACCAGGCTGGCCCCCAAATCACAGAGATCTGCCTGCCTCTGCCTCCTGAGTGCTGGGATTGAAAGCGTGCGCTGCTGGGCCTGGCTTGTCTAGGGTCTCTTGTATGGGAAGCCTATATTCTACCACAAGATCACCACCCAAACTAACCTTTTCTTGATGAAGAAGGAGAGAAAAAAAGCTGATTAAGGACTGGGTGTGTAGCCCAGAGGCAGAGCACTTTCCTAATAAGTGAGGGGCCCTTGGGTTTAATCTTGACTGCCAATTGTAAGTAAATTAAGAAGTAAATAAATAAAAAAAAAGCTTTCACCCACCTACTTTCTAGTTTTTAAAAGTATGTCAAGGCCAGGCATGGTGGTACACTCCTGTAATCCCAACACTCAGGATGTAGAAGGCAGTGAATCTCTGTGAATTCCAGACTAGCCAAGACTTTGAGTAATGAGTCTCTTTCTTTCCTTCCTCTCTTTGTATCTTTAAGACCTTTGGGGGTGAGGGGTGTAGGGAGAGGGCTCAGTAGATAAAAATGTTTGCTCTGCAAACCTGAAGACCTGAATTTTGGATGTACCCTCAGTGCCCACATGTAAAGGTGGGTATAGTGGCATGGTCTATAACCCCAATGTTAGAGATGGGTAGAGACAGGAGGACCCTTTCTGGCCAGACAAATTCTCCAGACAGGCAGTCTAATTAAAACAGCAAGCTCCAGGTTTACTGAGACATCTGGTCTAAAAAACTAGTGTGAAGACTCAACATTGCCCACCACATAGGCAAGCATGGGCCAGTTCATCCCATGCATACATGAATACAACACACACACACACACACACACCTAAGAGGAAAAGAAAATTAGTCTTCATGATCACCTTAGAATGATCCATGATCGACCAGGCAGTGGTGGCGCATACCTTTGATCACAGCACTCAGGAGGCAGAGGCAGGCGGATCTCTGTGAGTTCCAGTTCAGCCTGGTCCAAGAGCAAGTTCCAGGACAGGCTCCAAAGCAACATAGAGAGATCCTGTCTTGGAAGGAAAGAAGGAAGGAAGGAAGGGGGGAGGGAGGGAGGGAGGAAGGAAGTTCCAGGATGCTGACGGTGATGCTGATGGATACTGAGTATATTCAACCCTCTCCTTAACGCTGAACCCGGCAGAGCACGTTTAAGGTTTGCCAGAGGGAAAGGAAATGGATGTTCCTAGTTCACTAAGCTTCCAGTAGATTTAAAGATGTAAAATGTAGCTTCATGCCATTAACTTAATGTTGCAGTCTTTCAAATTCTCTTGTTTCTTCATTTTAGGGTAATATTTAGAAATAGGAGTATTTCTGTAAAATGAAGGCTTTAAGCTTAGGTGCAAACTACATGAAGTGCTCATTCTGAAAAAGCAGTTTACATGTCAGCAAATGAAGCTATTTTTAAAAATGTGAAATGTGACACCCTGCTGGAGGGAGTAGTCAGTCACTGAGGACATGGTATGTATGCATTCATGATAGCTGCTAAGTTACAAGTTACTTAAGTTGTTTGTTCTCCACCTATCAAAAACGGTGTCCACTGGCTTGTCTGTGGCAGGAGCTTCACCTGTATTCTTTGAGGTTATTCATGCCAACCGATCACGTTAAAGTAGTATCTCAGTTAACCACGTGGCTCTACAGGAAAAATAAATAAATTTAAAAATAAAAATGGCACCTGGTTATTACCCAGATTTATCTGTTCCCTCTGCTTCATTTTAGTCATAGCTATTTAATTTCCTGAAACAAAAAACAAACAGATTTTTCACGAATGTCAGTGCTGCAGAGCTCGCAGAGGAGAGAAGAGCCAGCTGTACCCGGTTTCATCTTCTGCATCATCAACAAAATTGGCAGCTAAGTTCTGATTTCAGAGCCTCTGTGGTTTCTGACGATGAACAAGCTGTGCTTGATTTTCAGATAGAAGACTGATACTTTGCTGACAGAAGAATCTATTTTTGATTTGTAAATTGGGCAAATTTGTTGCAAAATTATTGATGTAGGATAAACGCAGATCTTGAAGATATCATTTTTAGACTCCCATTTCTAACCCTTAAACCACTTGAGTTAATTATTATTATAATCATCATCCTTATAATTATTAGCATTATGATGGTGGAAACTAAGTATTTAACTAACATCACAGTTAAATTTTGTAAGTGAGTCATATATCGACAAGTATTATGCTAACATAGGAGCATAATTGTGATGAAAAGGAGCAACAGAACTAATTAGCAATTGATTATATTAGCATCCCCGTTCTGGGTATAACGTTAATTTACAATCGTGTTGCTGGTGATCATGGAAAGAATAGAAATATGACATTATGGAAAGAACGGTGGTGCAAAAAGATATAAAAGAAGAGGAGAGTCCTTCTTTGATTTGTAACTTTTAGAAAACGGAAATGGCATCTCAGCCATTGCTTAGGGCAAATAATGTATTTTTTTATTTTTACTTGTTAATGCGTACTTGCTAATTTGCTCAGTTGCTAATGATACATGATTGAATTTTGTAAGGGCAGTAATTCTGGCCTCATACAAAATTATGTAGTTGCAACATTTTGCATTAGATGTTTTCTTTTCCTGTGCCCATGCAGACGTGCCCACTGTGGGTGTCCCGTTCTTTGGTGATGCCTGTTTCCTCCAAGGAGATTATCTTTCTCTCTTCCGCTCCGGATTGCATCTCTTCTTCCACACCTGCTATTCCTTACCCATTTCAAAGCTTACCTGTCGCTCAACCATCCCTTTAAGGTTTTGCAAGGACATGCAAGTTAAGAGCCTGGAATGTTTATTTTTTTTAAATATGTTATCCTCCTGGGAGTACAGATTTGCATTTTTAAGAAGAACTCTTGAAGACCTATTGCCAGCAGTTGAAATGTCACATCTTCTGTCTGTCAAGAGTGGCAAAAATCCATATCCTACAATAACCGGCTTTTACTTATCGATTCTACCCAGCTTAAAATGTGTGTTTCTGAAGCATAATGAGATAGAGATTAAGATCAAGGGCTTTGCAGTCAGGCAGTCCTAGTTTTAAAACTCAACTCTGCCACTTACTAGCGGTTAGTGGGATTTATTTATCTAGGATAGAACAATGTTACCCACCTTGCCAGGCTGTTGTGAGAGGTAATTTGGTCAGTGCCTACAAAATTATTGTTGTAAGGCTGAGTGATGCAAAGAGTTCAGCCATCATAAAGTGCTATTATTTATATAATTTGTAATTACTTAATTAGAGCGTTCTTTTGAAAATGTTGATTTTTTTATTTATTTGAATGTAAATCTTACATATTTACATATACATGAATATTTGCATCCTATGCAAGAGAAATACAAACCTAAGAAAAACCACAGCATGAAGACTTGATTTTCTCCAACAGTATAATGCACAAAATCTGTTCATAGTAGTTGCTCAATGAATGTCAAGTTTCAATCAATCCACTGTAAAATGTCTCTCGTGACAATGGATATTTCCTATGAGACAAGAATGGCTTGCATAAAGAGAAAGGCTAGGCTGGGACACTGTCCTGGTTAGTTTTAATTGTCAACTTGACAAAATCTACAACCACCTGAGAAGGAAGGCTCAATGATGGACTGCCTAGATCAGTTTGGCCTGTGGGTGTGGCCATAGGGATTTTCTTGATTACATTAATTGACATGAGAAGACTCAGCCCACTGTGGACAGTACATTTCCCTGCGTTTGGATGCTGGACTGCACAAGAGTGAAGAAAATGAGCCGAACACAAACATAAATGCATTTCTTTCTCTCTGCTCTTCATCTTTGAATTGTGTGAGTGTGATACGCCTAGCTGTGTTACATTTCGGCTGCTCTGCTTCCCTGCTTTGATGGACTGTCATATGGAATTGTAAATGGAAATAAACTTTTTCTCCCCCAAGCTGCTTTTCATCAGTGTTGTTATTGTTTTGTTTGTCTATTTGTTTGACATCATGTCGCTATGCAGCTGTGGCGGGCCTAAAATTGGCTATATAGACCAGGCTAGCCTTCAACTCACAGAGATCTACCTACTTCTGCCTCCCAAGTACTGGAATTAAAGGCGTGTGCCACCATACCTGGCTTTGTCGGAGTATTTTATCACAGAAATAGAAATTAAACCAAAGTATATATTAATATGTTTCAATGAGATTAAACTATTTTTTTGTGTTTCTTTTAGTCAAGAGCAAATGAAACGTTCTCTTAAAAGACATGCCTACCCTTTTTGTCACTAGTACAACAGGGATCTCATAAGTTATGGGCAATAAATTAGTATCCCAGGGCCTCATTGACCATCAACAAACATGTTAGTATCTTCAGGTTGCTCAGAAAACTACCAAATTATACTCCAGAGGTCTGAAAGAGTTAATGTCACTCTGTAAAGTACAGCCTGGTTTATTATCAGGAAAGAACTGAAGCACTTGGAGAATTTTTAAAATAACAACAGCGGTGATACTGTTTGTTCCAGTTCTGTGGGGGGTACAATCAGTGGTATGGAACAGAAAAACAGAAAACAACATGAGACGGGCCTAACGATTCATGCCTGTAATCCCAGCACTCAGGAGGCTGAGGCAGGAGGATTGCTGTGACTTTAAGGCTACCTAGGCCTATAAACCTTGCCACAAAAAAAAAAAGTGGATGAAAAGGTACTGAAATTCTGTGTAAGGACAGTATTGATTCAACACCTGCAGTAGCTTCAACCTGGAGATCTTTTGAAGCTGATTCTGCAGATTGACTTGACTGTGCTGTCAGAGAGTGACTTGGGAGTGGCTCCAAGTGTGTCTGGCACAAAACACCTGTTGCTCAAGCACACAATTTTGTGGGGAACACATGAACCCCTGAGCATTCATGGCATCAGACTCATAGAAATAGCAAGGCTTTGCATGGTCAAGTACAGATCTTGATGGATGTAGACAATGTGTGTGGTTTCCTCCTCTAGGATGACTGCAGCCTGAGATTGCTTCCCTATCGAGACCCTTACAGCGATTAACTGACCTGCCTCCTCATTCAGCTGTGTCTAAAAGACAACCTGAGTTCCTGGGCTACCGGTGCAGTGAGTCTCTACCAGAGCTCAGCAGCCACTTGATCCCAACTTTTCTGAACACACTGTCCTTTTGTGCATTCCCGGTCACCCCGGTCAGGTCAATACCACGCAGCTAGTGACACTATTTGATATGTAACAGCCTGATTAGCTGGAAGCTATAGAATCATTTATATTTTATTATACACTGGGAAACCTGAATCAACCCATGTCATGATAGAGTTGTAGGACATAGTCAGAGGCTGGGTAAGAAAGCCTTACCTGTTCCCATATTTAACCATGC
Organism: Peromyscus nudipes; assembly: GCA_902168325.1. Taxonomy (NCBI): domain Eukaryota; kingdom Metazoa; phylum Chordata; class Mammalia; order Rodentia; family Cricetidae; genus Peromyscus; species Peromyscus nudipes. The sequence continues at coordinate 23,517 of CABHPH010160390.1, read as the reverse complement.
TTGCATCGGCTTTCTTTAAAAACCTAAAATGTTTCTATGTGGCCCTTCACCACCAAGTGAGGCCTGCCCAGTCACAATGCTGAGCAACCTGGCATCAGGTGTTCCCAAACTTCTAAACTCCTATCATACTTGAGATCCCATGCCCGAAGCTCCTGTTCTCGTTCCCTATCAGCAGGCTCGTGCCAGGGCTCTTCTCGTTCTGGGTTACCACGTCTGGGCAGCACACTTGGCGGTTTTTCACCTTCAGTCTTAGCTGTCTTCCCTCTTGAGGAAAGAGTCAAATCTCCCACTGTGGTGAGTGGGCAGGGGAGCATGTGTGTGTACATATGTGCATGTGTGTGCACAAGCCGGAGGTACATAGCTGGTACCTTCCTCTGTTGTTTCTCAACGTACTTTTTTACACTGGGTCTCTTTTTTTTTTTTTTTAAAGATGTATTTATTTATTATGTATACAGAAGAGGGCGCCAGATCTCATTACAGATGGTTATGAGCCACTATGTGGGTGCTGGGAATTGAACTCAGGACCTCTGGAAGAGCAGTCGTTGCTCTTAACCTCTGAGCCATTCTCCAGCCCTACACTGGGTCTCTTACTGAACTCAGAGCCTCACTGGTTGACTGGATTGGGTGGCCCGTGAGGTCCACTGTTCTGGAGTTACAGAGACACTGTGCCTGACTTTTACAGCTTTTAGATGTTACTCGATAAACAAACTCAGGCCCTCATACATGAGACAATATTTTACCAACTGAGCCATCTCCCTGGGCCCCAAACACTCACATTTTGACCCAAAATTTTATTCCTTATCTCACCCATCATCAGAAGCACCAACTCTATTACAGGCTCAGTTTATTACCCATGGCATGCCCAGTACTTGTCTTTGTAAATAAAACTTCACTGGAGCATAACCATACCCATTTCTTTGCATATTGCCTTCACACTAAGAGGTAGGGTTGAATATTTCAAAAAGAGGCTGTCAAGCTTGAAATCCCTACTCTCTGGCCTATTGTAGAAAGTTTCCTATCCCTTCACCTGGTTACTGGTTATTCATCCATCTCTGTTCTGTGCTTCCCCCTCATCTGACCTGGACTTTCACTTCTGCAGTCCATAAGGTAAGTCAATCAGCAGCAAAGATGTTGTCACCTTCAACACCATCTTGGAATGGCCCCTTTGCTTTCTTATTCTAGGTGAAATCTAGCTGGGCCTGTTGAAATCGCCTCAGCTGCAACCAGAGGCAAAGGAGGACACTGTGCTTCTGCAGCCTGTGTAACTGCAGGCCCATCATGTTCTCTAGTTCCGGGACAAAGCCTGTTCTTTTCATCCTCTTAAACCAGCTCCGTGGAGGTTTATGACAGCAGAGGTTGCTGCTTCCTTGGTGTCTAGAGAACTCTGTTTCTCATTGTGTGATAATTTTGAACAACCCCCACTCCCCTCATCATTTTCTCTTTGTTACTCTCCCTGGCTTCCTTGCTGACGTCAATGCTCACAAGGATAATACATTGAGTGCCATTCACTCTCAACTTCCAGATCTCTTCACTTTACATTAGAACAAAGCAGCCAGACTCCTATAGCCATACTCTTGACCTAGTGATCATCCCCCAAATCTCAAGTTCAAGCATGCAGTTTTCTGCCTAGTGTCCCCCAGTACATAATTGACGTCTTGACTTCATTAAATCTTTTCAAAATGGAGCCTGGGAGATGGTTTTGTGGGTAAAAGTACTTGCTACACAAGCCTGACATCCTGAGTTTGATGCCAGAACCCACGTAAAAAAGCCAAATGGACTAAATGGACTCAGTAGGTGGAAGCAATAAACAAATAACTAAAAAAGTTATAAATGAAGAATATGGTGATATTTTCTTTTGTACTTAAATGTTATTTGTATGTTAATAAATAAAATTGCCTGGGGGTCAGAGCTATTAGCAAGTCATAGGAAAGCAGGGCGGTGGTGCCGTATGCTTGTAGTCCCAGCACTTGGTAGGCAGAGTTAGGTAAGTCTCTGTGTGTTCAGGGATACAGCCAGCATTGGATACACATGCCTTTAATCTCAATACCAACCATGGAACACCTGGAGGTCTATACAGACAGGCCGTGATGAGTCAGTCATGTGGTTGGGTTTACAACCAATGAGAAGGCAGAACAGAAACTCTATATAAGGACTTTAACACAGGAGGTGCTGCTGGTTCGGAGAGGTAGGACCACCGCAGGAGGAAGGGTAAGGTTTTAGCTCTTAGCTCTGACCTCTTGGCTTTCTTCCTTGCATTGGTTCTGTGTTTTTTATTTAATAAAACGATTGGTTACATCTACAGAAGAACATGAGTTTGGAAGGGTGATGGATGAGAGTCCTGAGGGAAGTTAGCAGAGATGAGTGAACAATAAAGAAAACATGTGAAAATTTCAAAGAATAAATAAAAATTAAAAGCCAAATGTGACGGCAAGCTTCTATAATCCCAGCACTCCTGCAATGAGATGGGAGACGGAGACAGCACAATCTCCTGGAAGAACTCTGGCCAGCTAACAACAGAAGTGAGAGAGACCCTGCCTCAAAACAAAGGCATAGGGTTGGCCGGTGGCGGCACATGCCTTTAATTCCAGCACTCAAAGGCAGAGACAGGCAGATCTCTGTGAGTTCAAGGCCAGCCTGGTCTACAGAGTGAGTTCCAGGACAACCAAGGCTACACAGGGAAACAACTTCTCTAAAACCGAAATCAAACAAACAAACAAAAAAAGACAAGGGCCCAAAGAGAGAAACTACTCCTGAAAGTTGTCCTAGGCCTCCACATTTGCACTGTGGCATGCATGCTCCTGTGCTTACACTAATCAGAGACATAAAACAAAATAACAAAAATAATAAAGTTCAATCAAAAGTTTTGAACTTTCTGAGCTGTTGTGTTTTTATGATTATATCATTATTAGTTTACCTTCCATGGGTCCTCCCTTCCTTCTCTTCTAAGAATAGTCTTTGATATTCAAGCCTATCTGTAATAACATCCTTTACTCTGACCTCTGCCACCTCCCTTCACCTGGTTAAACGGATAGGTCCCAATACAACCTGACTCTGATGAGGATGTTAGGATGGCACTTACTAATACTGTCTCAATTCTAGTCTGTAACTGGCAAAAGAGTAATCAAGAGCAGTGGTTCCTCCCATGACACTTTGGCATTCCACCTCTCCAAAATGCTCATTTCATATAATGCCTTTACTCCTTAAATCTCTGAAGCTCCTTGACTTTCATACTCTCTGTATAACCTTATTTCAAAAACATTGAGAAAATGGGCTTAACAAGAATTCCATCCCCTTTCAACTTAAGACCACCTACCTTCCTTAATTTGTATCATTCTCTGCCTACCTTAGATTACAGAGCAAGTGCTTCTGCTGCTACCCATAGTGGAACACCGAGTTCCATTCTCACGGTCCTTTTCAAGGGTTCGCCTTCTCATGTGTTGCCCCGTCACCCCCCGAAGCACTATTTCTCTCCTAAATCTTCCTCAGCATCATACACCACTTGTGATTCCTTCCTGAAGTGCACTCACACACTCACACAGGTACACGGACACGGAGTCATGCATATATTGATTATTAAAACATTACTATGTTGTTGATTTCATTTTCTCTTTGGGGGACAGGATTTTTATATGGTTTAGGCTGATCTTGAACTCAAAATCTTCCTTCCTTCTGTTTCCTGAGTGCTGGAATAATAGGAACACAACCACCACACCACCCATAAGCATAACTGTTAATGATAGCAAGAATAGCCGCAAAAAGACGCTTGATTCCACCCAATAATACTCTTCCTATGGTCTCTTGGGGCCCAACTTAAATGTCTTCACAGAAGAGTCTTCTCTGTCCATGTAAACATAACCACCAGACATTTTCATATGTCACTTGATTGCAATTTTATACATTGCCTTTATCACTCTGCTACATGTACACTCACTGATGTTTGTTTACTGTCTTTTCATTTCCCGTCAATATTACAGAACCTCTGTGGAAGTCAGTGTCATATGTCTTCTCTCCTCTTTATTCTCAGAGCACATGAAGAACCTCAGTAATGATCTTTGAATGATTACGGGAATGGAGGATTTCCATTTCCTGTATACTACAGATCAGAGGGTTCTCCAGGGTAAAGGTCTTTGTGATTTGTATGTCTTTATAGCTGGTGTTTGATAAACACTTGTTGCATGAGTGAATGAATCATTGCTAAAAATGAGCAATAACCTAAAGATAAAAGTTATTAGCATGATAGTCTACTTTTAAATATTGCATTGGCATTTTTTACTTTTAAAGAATCAAAATGATATCTTTTAGGCTTCTACTAATCCCTTCTAAAGCAGTGCTAATTTGTGGGACTTATCCATATGCAAAATTAATTTTTCTAACTTTAACTAAGGCTTATAAATAAATAAGTATACATATATGTATGTAGATGGATGGCTATATATACACCTACCCACACATATATAAAACATATGTTAGTCCTGTTCTTAGGATCTGCCAAACTTTCTTGGTAAGACTTGCCAATTGCAGTCACGTGACAGGATGACAGTTCTCTTCTCTGGGATAAGTCCAGGCTTCCAGTGTCTGGGACAGAAATAATATAGACCAAGAAACATATATAGCTGATGATGGATGATTTTTGGCTCTCAGAATGTGTGGTTTGGTTGTCTTATTGGGAGACTATGAAGATCATTAGACCAGAACTTATTTTTATTTCTTCTGAGCTGAAAGAAGTTTTCTTTTCTGTTTTTCAGTGTGCCAGTCTACTGCAAAGACAATTTGCCTGGTCAGTATGGGCTTCTTCTAATCTCTATCACTCAATGACAGCATGAGATCTTTGTGCCAGTGTAGCTGCCTTATTTTTATTGGCATGGTAAGTATGTGTCCAAATACACTCAGTTATAGATGCTTCCCTGTTACTCGATAATATGGCAGTGCTTAAGAGTGAAGATGTTTTTGCTCACTGGCAGCGCCAATCCCAAGCAGATGACAGGAGCTCTGGAGTGGCTGCGTTTGTTCACAGAAAAGAGGTAATGGCTAGGAGTGGTTTTCACTGCAGGCAAGGGGGAAAAAAGCAGCCAACAGTGGCTTTTATGAACCTCTGAGATTCAGGCAGAGAATCAACGGCAACACTGTTGACATGTGCAATCCGACTAGCTTCCCTCTCAGTCAGATGAGAGTTGCAACACTGTAGTGGTCTGCATTACTTGTTTTTGCAAAAAGGGAGCATCCAAGTACAAGAGCCAGGACCTGCCCTGAACTAGGGAGTTTCTTTTTGTGTGATGTCCTCTGATTAAGAGAAGAAAATTTTTCCTTGCCACTCTCCAACAGACTTCTCTTTGTGTTCCAAGGGCTACAATCTGCCTATGAGAGTTCCTAGGTCAATTGCTAAAATTGGCTTTCCCAAGAGCCAGAGATGATTTTCTTATCCAATTTCTAAGCAAATTTAGGGTCCATTTGGAAGGCTACAAAGGGAGATAATGCTGAACCAGGTATGGTGGGGCATGTCCATAATCTCAGTACCCATTGGGGGAAAGTGAAGAGGATCACCCAGCTTGGAATACATAGTTAAATCCCAGCCTGAGCTACAGAATGAGTTTCAGGCCAATCTGTGATAGATAGTAAAACCCTGTCTTAAAAAGAGGAAGTAAAAGAGGGGGAAATAGAGAGAGAGAGATTGAACAAGTCAAAAATAGAATACACTACAGTGGGTTAGTGTACTGGCTGGCTCTGTGTGTCAACTTGACACAGGCTAGAGTCATCAGAGAGGAAGGAGCCTCAGTTGAGGAAATGCCTCAGCTGTAAGGCATTTTCTGAATTAGTGATCAATGGAGGAGGGCCCAGCCCATGGTGGGTGGTGCTATCCCTGGGCTGGTGGTCCTGAGTTCTATAAGAAAGCAAGCTGAGCAAGCCAGTAATCAGCACTCCTCCATAGCTTCTGCATCAGCTCCTGCCTCCAGGATTCCTACCATGTTTGAGTTCCTGGCCTGGCTTCCTTCAGCGATGAATAGCAATGCTGAAGTGTAAGCCAAATAAACCCTTTCCTCCCCAACTTGCCTTTTGGTTATGATGTTTCATCACAGCAATAGAAACCCTAAATTACCAAACACATTCAAGAGTTTTCACGAAGGAAGGTCTCATATTGAGTCTTAATTCAACTTGAAGGTGGCCAATTAATAGACTTTGGAAAGTGAACAGGCAGAGAGATGTTTCTGCAAGTGCATGGAACAACCAGAGAACTGTAAATAGTTACAGAGCTGCATCATTCACAGGCAGAGAAGTGAGAAGAGACCGTGAGGTTAACAGCAGCCATGCCATAAAGGTAGTATAGAAGTGGAGAGTCAAATTCTGCTGTTTCCTGGCATTTTATTTTCCCTAAGGTTATTATTAAAGAAGCAAATGATTGTATTTCTGGGTTTTCATTGCATAAACAAGTAGGAAGAAAGAAAGAAAGGAAGAAAGAAAGAAAGAAAGAAAGAAAGAAAGAAAGAAAGAAAGAAAGAAAGGAAGGAAGGAAGGAAGGAAGAAGAAAGAAAGAGAGGAAATGTGGGGGTATTGTGTTCCCCAAAAAATTGTGTATGCTAATAAACTTATCTGGGGTCAGAGAACAGGACAGCCACAATATTAAACATAGAGGTTAGGCAGTGGTAGCATACGCCTTTAATCCTAGCATTCCAGAGGCAGAAATTCATGTGTTCAAGGATACACCCAAGCATGGTGACCCACGCCTTTAATCCCAGAAAGCACGCCTTTAATCCCAGGGAGTGGTGGTAGAAAGCAGAAAGATATATAAGGCGTGAGGACCAGAAACTAGAGGCATTTGGCCTGGAGAAGCATTTGGCCTGGTTAAGCTTTCAGGCTTCTAGCAGCAGTTCAGCTGAGACCCATTCTGGATGAGGGCTCGGGGCATCCAGTCTGAGGAAACAAGACCAGCTGAGGACCCAGCGAGGTGAGATAGCTGTGGTTTATTCTGTCTCTCTGACCTTCCAGTGTTCGCCCCAGTAACTGGCCTCAGGTTTGATTTTATTAATAAGAACTTTTAAGACTCATGCTACAAGGAAGAGAAGGGAGGAGAGAAGGAGAAAGGAAAGAAGGGAAAAAGGAAATCTAGGCATTTCAAGCCATCAACTCTACTAGAAAACGGAAAGAGGTAGGCAGACACTGCTTGTGAGACCCCCCCACCCCATGTCTTGTTCAGAGACTTTAGTTTTTAGCTCTTCACTAAACTGTATCTTACTCAATGGATTATGGAGTCTCATGAGATTTTGCAGCTCCAGTTCTCCTGAGCTGAGTGCCTGTGGTGAAACCAGCCTGGCCACATTGATGGCTGGTGAGTAACCAAGGGACCAACATCCAAGCCAAAGGCACCAGCACCTGAGCCAGCACCTGCCCAACAAGAAGGAACCTTGTTTGGTAATGCCAAACACCACAATCAGGTCTGCTCACCTTGAGAAGGTGAAGAACAGGCGCCAAAAACGTCAGTGGCGGACTGCCAAAGTACACGGAGGGGGGGGACGAGAGGGAGCGCGAAAGGGACAGCGGGCAACCAGTGTGCTCTAGAAATGAACACCCCAAGTGTTAACCTTGGGAGAAGGGAGGCGTCACAAAAGTGTCAGTTATCAAAAACGTTTTTAGTGGCCTAGGCCACACTGTCATTACTGTGAGCAGTCCCATAGGAATCGGAGAATCTACTTTTAGAATGTAGTCATCTCCCAAAGATGATAGTAAATTCTCACAGATTTATGGATGAAAGTTGAGTCATAAATGATTTTCGCCCCAGTTTTCAGAGTCTCTGAAGTGTGAGATTCCCTGGGCCATTCTGAAGAAGAAAGCGAGAACGAAACTGGAAAATTGTGGACAGCGGAAGAAATAAATGCCACTGTTCCCCAATACCACCCCCACCCCGTGAGCGTGTGTGTGTGTGTGTGTGTGTGTGTGTGTGTGTAACAACAATTAGTGAAAAAAGAGGCCAGGAATTCGAAAAAGAGCAAGGAGGAACATATGGGAGGTCATAGAGAGAGGAAAGGGAAGAGAGAAATGAAATTATGGTATAATCTCAAAATATAAAATAAATAATTTTTCTAAACGGAAAGAAAAAGGAATAAATATCACTAGATAGTTGTCAGAAAATAGAACCGGAAGAGACAATGCGCAGATCTGTGTGGGTGTGGAGCCTGTGGCACACAGTGAAGCAGATTTGATGGCTGTAAAGAAACATCTGGTGAAAGAATGGAAAAGGGACTAGAGTCCCAGAAGCCAACCCTATGTCTCCAGGTCAGACCGCCTCCAACATGATTGCTTATCAGAATTACCTGGAGTGCTTTTGAAAAACAGTAACTGCAGATTTATTTATGTCTTACTGGATTAAAACATGGCTTTAATTTTTATTTATTTTGCAGTTATCTCAGTCCCTAACCCCAGCAAGCATTCTCTGGGAACCTACCTGCCATTCCAACCAGAGATCAGAAAGAACAACTTGAGATCTTCACCCTCCCCTTCTCTCCTCCAAATCCATTCCCTAGTCTCATCCCAAGCTTTGTAACGGACCACCTGATGCAGCCTCCCCTCCCTGCCCCTCTCCAGTGGACCATACAGACTTCCCTTCCAAACTTCCCTCCCCTCACTTTCTCCGAGCCTCCAACTCCATCAGGCATTCCCTGAAAATCCAAAGCCCTTCTGGCTAGGGAAGCAGGCAGCCTACTTGCAGTCTCTCACCTCTCCCTCCTCTCCTCCAAATCCAGTGCCCCAGGATCACCCCAACTCTGTAGCAGACCACCTGCTGCGGCCCTCACTTCCTCCCCGGTACCCATCTCCAGTGATCCAGTGGATCACGAAGATCTCCTCCAACATTCCTCCACAATCATCCTGTTATACCAACCCCCAAAGCCCGCTGGCCGCCAGCAAAGCCTGCCAGAGAAGCAAGTAGGCCAGCAAAGCAGGTAGGCCAGCTTCAGATCTTCTCCCTCTCCTCTCCTCTGTATCCATGGCCCAATCTCATCCCCAGCTCTGTGGCAGGCTATCTCCTGTGGTCTCTCCTCACTCTCTGCCCGCATCCCTAGGGGACCAAGCAAATCCTGGTAGAACACCCCGATTTCCTCTCATCTTTGGACCCCTCCCCCATAACCTCCCCATAGCCCATCCCCATTCCTAAGTGTCAGCCCCCAATACCTAGAAACACATTTTACATGGAACCCTCAGTCGCCACACTTAGCAGGATCCTAGTGTTCCCCAACAGACAACACACAGCCACCATATCCTTCTAAGAACCGGAGAGGGCAACAGAAACAAGAACTAAACACTCACCCAACAAAGACAAGCAGATATCAGCACGTAGAATTACAATCTTCCCAGTCCCAGATACCTAGATGCCAACAGAAAAACAGAATCAAAACCAGCCAGGATAATATGTTTCCACTAGAGCCTAGCAACACTAACATAGTAGGTCCTAAGAATTGCAACATAGCTGAAGTACAAGACAAAGATCTTAAAATAGCTTTTATGGATGTGATAAAGGTCCTTAAAGGGGAAATTGTTAATAAACCCCCTGAAGAAAACTATGCAAACAAAAGCAAACAGTAGAAGGAGATAAATAAAAGAGTTCAAGGCCTGAAAGTGGAAATAGCAATAAAAGAAAACCAAAAGTGAGGGAAATCTGGAAATAAAAAATTTAGGAACTCAAAACAGGAGCCTCAGAGGCAAGCCTCACCAACAGAATATAATAGATGAAAGAGAATCTCAGTATTCAAAGATACAATAGGAAAAAATATATACCTTGGTCAAAGAAACTGTTAAATGTAAAAAATTCCTGACACAAAACATCCAGGAAATCTAGGACACTATGAAAAAGCAAACCTAACTATAATAGGACTAGAGGGAAAAGAAACCAAGGTCAAAGGCATGGAAAATATTTTCAAAAAACCGTAGAAGAAACTTTCTCTAATGTAAAGAAAGAGAAGCCTATCAAGTACAAGATTCATACATAACACCAAATACAGTAAACCAGAAAAGAAAATCCCCCTGACACATAACAATCAAAACATTAAAAGTACAGAACAAAGAAAGAATATTAAAAGCTTAAAGATGTTGAGCATTTCTTTAAATGTCTTTCAGCCATTTGTGATTCTTCTTTTGAGAATTCTCTGTTTAGCTCTTTAGCCCATTTTTTAATTGGATTGTTCAGTATTTTGATGTCTAGTTTATTGAGTTCTTTATATACTTTGGAGATCAGTCCTCTGTCAGATGTGGGGTTGGTGAAGGTCTTTTCCTGTTCTGTAGGCTGTCTTTTTGTCTTACTGACTGTGTCTTTTGCCCTACTTAAGAAAATGTAGTACATATACACAATGGAGTACTACTCAGCAGAGAAAAACAATGACAGCATGAAATTTGCAGGCAAATGGATGGAACTAGAAAATATCATCCTGAGTGAGGTAACCCAAACCCAGAAGGACAAACATGGTATGTACTCACTCATAAGTGGATACTAGATATAAAGCAAAGAACAATCAGACCGCAACCCACAGAACCAGGGAAGCTACATAGCAGGTGGACCCTAGGATGACTGTGGCTTATAATAAGTTTTGGTTTTACTCAATTACTGGGCAAGCCTCAATGAAACATTTCACTATTAGGATAAGAATTTATACTGTATCAAGCTGAAAATAGAAAAATAAATAAATAAATTAAAAAAATTTTTAAAAAGCTTAAAGAGAAAAAGATCAAGTAACATATAAAAGCAGACCTATTAAAATTACATCTGACTTCTCAGTGGAGACTCTAAAAGCCAGAGGGCTTGGACAGATGCTAGCCTAGACTACTACACCCAGTAAAACTTTCAATCACAATAGAGAAAATAAGACATTCTATGATTAAAGCCAAATTTAAGCAATCTGATATACAAATCCAGCCCTATAGAAGGTGATAGAAGGAAAATGTCAACCTAAGAAGGTTAAACACACCCAAAATCAAAACAGGGTGTGGTGGTTTGAAAGAAAATGGCCCCCATAGGGAGTGGCATTATTAAGAGGTGGGGTTTTGTTGGAGGAAATGTGTCACTGTGGGGGTGGGCTTTGAGGTCTCCTATTCTCAAGTTAAGCCCAGTGACACAGTTATACTTCCTGTTGCCTATAGATCAAAGTGTAGAACTTCCAATTCCTCCTCTAGCACCATGTCTGCCTGCATGTTGCCATGTTGTTCCATGATGAGAATGGACTAAACCGCTGAAACTGTAAGCCATCCCAATTAAATGTTTTTCCTTTATAAGAATTGCTGTTGCCTGGTGGTGATGGTGCATGCCTTTAATCCCAGCACCCCGGAGGTAGAGGCAGGTAGATCTCTGTGAGTTCAAGGCCAACCTGATCTATAAAGCAAGTTCCAGGACAGCCTTGGCTGTTACACAGAGAAAATCCCTGTCTTGAAAAAAAAAAAAAGTTGCCATGGTCACAGTGTCTCTTCACAGCAATAGAACCCTAACTAAGACACAGGGGAAACACACACACACACACACACAATAAATAAATAAATAAATAAATAAATAAATAAATAAATAAATAAATAGAATCAACACACACTGTTCATTGATACCACTCAACATCAATGGCCTCACTTGCCCAATAAAAAGACATAGACTAACAGAATGGTTGTAAAAAACAAGATCCATCCTTCTGCTGAATCCAAGAAACACACCTTACTATCAAGAATAGACATCACCTCTATGTAAAGAATGAAATTGGATAGTCCAAGCAAATGGACCTAAGAAGCAAACTGGTGTAGCCATTTTAATAGCTAACAAAGTAGATTTCACACCAAAACTAATCAGAAGAGATAGAGAAGGACACTACATACTCAACAAAGGAAAAAAATCTACCAAGAAGACATTGCAGTTCCTAACAAGTCATCCAGTCTTGTGAAAGGATACCCAGGATCTCCATGCTCAGCCACCTCAGGATGTCCGAGAGTAGTTTCAGTGAGGATTCAGTGACAATAATGTGCCAGAAACCAGAGGCCTTGAAACAGACCAATGGCTCATTCCAATGAACATTTGCAAATAAAGCTTATTGGACAAAAGGGTACACTGTGTGACACACCACAGCTTGACACACCACCAGGCTCCCAACGCCACCAGGACAAATGAAGAGGTGTTGGAGAGGTGGGAAAGAAGGAGGAGCAACGAGGTTTTTTGTTTGTTTGTTTGGTGGGTTGGTTTGGTTTAGTTTTAATTTTAATTTTTTTCTAATTTCCTTCTGGAGGGATGCTGCAGGGAGGTGAGGGGCAGATATGGGGGGACTGGGAAATGAGCAGAACTGGGGTACATGATGTGAAATTCCCAAAGAATCAATAAAGAAATTATGTACATAAATAAATACATAAATAAATGCAAGAAAGTTGAGAATAATTGGATCTGGCATGTTTTTATAAAGATGAGATGAAATAACACAATAAGCCTGAGATATAAGAAGCACACAAACTGTTCTCTCTCTTCCTTAGCAGCAAAATGTAACTCCTCTTGTCTAATCAGCAGCAGTGACCCCGTGTTTCAGCCAGGAAAATGTCCACATCTTGTGGTATATAACAGCTCTGTTTGAACTCAACTATGGCTCTATTTTGTTATGCTCCAGTCCCTTCTCTTCTTTGTCTTTTGGTTTTGTTTCTAGATAGCTGTCGGGATGGTTTCCAGGTAAAGCCTTCTATACAGTAAGTGCTTGTTTGGGCCACAGTTTGGATCTGTCTCTCAAAGGCTCATGTTGAAAGCATAATCCTCAGTATGTATTTTGATAAATGATATGAAAACTGTACAAAACAGGGCAAGTGGAAAAAACTGCAACAGTCTTCCTGGGACTGTAGTTAGGTGTGAAGAGGGCTGCTATACTAAAGATCCAATTGACCCTTCTCTGCCCTCCAACCTCAGTCTTGCCATGTGATCTTTCTCCAACCTACCCACTGTAGATTCCTGCCATTATCAACACGGTCTTTCACAAGGCTCTCTGCATCAGAATCTAGTTTATGTCGGAGCTGTGCTCTCGAGCCTCCACATTTCTGTACCAAATAAGCATGTTTCACAGTTAATACTTCCACCCTCAAGTGTTTCGTTAAAGCAACAACAACAACAACAATAACGAAAAACACTATGAGAAAATATGGAGTTCCTTCAACCATAGAAGGAGCAAAATCCCAGTCCCAAGGAGACTAGCCAATTCCGGAGCCAATGAACACAGCCAGGAATGCACTGGGTGATTTCCTGAAGCAATACTGATGCTAAAGGAAGTGATCTGGCCTCATCGGACACACCAGAACCCACCTCTGCCTGAAGCTGGAGATGCTAGACTACCAAATCCATAAGGTTGCCGTGAAATGGGGAGGAGGAAAGTTCAAGTTCCGGAAATTATCTGAAGTCCTTCCATAGACTCATACTTACATATTCTTATTTTTGTCTCTCCACATAGCAGCCCCTTCATCAGCCTTACTGCCTGTTTTAAAATGGCTTGTATTAAATTTAAATAAGCCAACAATGTTGTCTTTAATGGAAATGAAAATGATGTGGGCTTAATATTTAGAAGCATAAAAATATTTCTGTTGAAGCCTGAAATACAAAGAAAGCTAGAGAGGAGTTAAAAGTTTATTATCTTGCTAGAGAGAATAATCAATGTTGAAATTTAATGTATTATTGACTCTATTGTATACATATTTATGTTATTCATAAAATTATATATGGTTATTTTAAGTTGAGCTTTGCACTACTAAATGTTTTGGGCATTATAGGAGAAATATTTGCTTAGGTTTTCTTTCTTTCTACTATTACAACGGTTTGTGTAGCTCGCTGTGTAGCTCAGGCCATCGGGGGACTCAAATCTTCCTGCTTTAGTCTGTGGGATCACAGGCATGTGCCACCTCACCCAGACTTCGTCAGGTTTTAAGAGTAGAAAAATGCAGATGTAAGAGACAAAGAAAAGGGAAGGGGGAAGGAGGAAGGGAAGGAAACGGGGGGAAGGGAACAAGGGAAAAAAACCCAAAATCTTACGGAGACATCATCTCTGATTTTCAGTATGCATCAAATACTTGCTTTACATACTTGTGGTAAAGTTATTTATACTTGTATTTTAAGCATAATTAACACACAAACATTAATTTGTCTTAGATGACAGATAATATCTACCACTAGATGCTTTATTAGTCTTTCCCAATTAAAAAAATGACTCAGGTAATCAATATGAGCTTTAAAGATGTGGAAACTCATAACTCACATTTCTCAGCAATAAAAATGACCACGCTGTTACTGCACACAACTCCTTGAGAGAAGAAAGGACGGAGCTATAATGACTCTTCCAAGTGGCTCACAACTTTGTAAATAGTTTAGCCAATGCTTACATTTTTATAATGGTTTTACATCTTTTATGAATATGCTGTGTTCTGAGTATTTGTGTTGATATCCTATAATACCCAATTCATGTGGTGATATCCTAACTCTCAATATGATGGTATAAGGAGGTAGAGCCTCTAGGGCAGTGATCCTCAACTTCTGGGTCGTGACCCCTTTGGGGGTTACATATCAGGTACCCTGCATATCAGATATTTGCAGTATAATTCATAACAGCAAAATGACGGTTATAAAGTAGCAACAAAATAATGTTATGGTTGGGGTCATCACAACATGAGGAACTGTATTAAAGGGTCACAGCATTAGGAAGCTGAGAACTGCTGGGGGTTGATTAAATCATAAATACAACACCCTCGTGAGTGGGATTAGTCATGTATAAAAAGTAAGACCTGGAAAACAATTACCTCTTCCATCTGAGAACACATCAAGAAGCTGCCTTCTACATACCACGAAAGGAGACTTCCTCAGACAATGAATTTGCTGGAGCTTTGATATTGGACTTCTCAGCCTCCAAACCTGTAAGAAATACATTTCTGCTGTTGAAAAGCTACAACCTATCTTGCTTTACTTGAACAGACTAAGAGAAAATACACTTTTCAAAAGCATGTGTCTGTCCCAAGCAACCTCTGTTCTCTTTCCTTGTGAGTACTCTTAGTTCGTCTTCTCAGGTGTGTGAGTGTGCCTGTGTGTGTGTGTGTGTGTGTGTGTGTGTGTGTGTGGCAAACTGGGTTAAACTGGTACCACATTTCAGAAAGGAGATACAATAGCCTAACTCCTCGAATCGCATATTCTTGGACCTCCCAGAGCAGAGAGTTGACCTTTGGTGTGCATTATAATTGAACACACACAGGATACCATCCTTGGGGAGCTCTATTGCTATGCCATGCATGCAGATGAACTGAGGAATGGTCTTGTTGACAGTGTAAGTGACAACATGGTGTGAGCTGGAAGCAAGCACTGAGATCACTTTGTGAAGCTGTACTAGGGTTGAATCCACAGCCCTTGCTGTGCAAATGCTAAAGGAGACAAAAAAGCACCCCTGTTCTGACACCTGCTTAGGACATTGAGATTTACCAAGATGGAAGGGCTAGACAACTACATGATAGCAAGCAATCACTATGTTTGGCATAGAACACAAGGAGTTCAGGGTTATATACAACCCAAGGAAGCCTTGGTACTAAGTAAGACATTGAAATTTTTAGAGCATTATATTTTTCATATTATCTGGTTCATTCCTAGTATAATTGAACTTTTTTGGGGGTTTTAACACAGGGTCTCACCAAGTAGCCTAGACGGATCTCAGACTAACATTCTCCTTCATTAGATACCAGTTTGTTGGGATTACAGGTGTGTGCCACTAGGCCCAGCCTGAATTGAGCTCCTGAACCTACCAACAACAAAGTAAATCAAGTACTCATCGCACCTAAATCGCCCCTTGGATATTTGTTTCAGCTTCAAGCCTTGCCAAGCGTCTGTGAGAGATCTGGCTAGAGTTCATGAAGGGCCTTTCTAGAAGACGGCACTGCACTCCTGCCCTCTCCCACATTTAATCCCATATGCGCCTCAGGATTTTCCAGTACATTTCTCTCAGCAGCCTCCCAGCATCTCAGTGGTTCAGATTAGTCAAAACCAATCAAAAAGATCTCATTTGATTCCTAAACCTCTCGTGAAATGGATGTCAAAACCATATGTAATCACAAGTAACAGCCACAGAAGGACCTTAACAACTTCCTACTGTACAATTATTTCTTTATGAGGGAAATTGAAATTCAAGGCAGGACATAAAAATTCTAACAATTCATAACAATTCTAATAAAATAAATAGTGAGCCGGGCGTTGGTGGCGCACGCCTTTAATCCCAGCACTCGGGAGGCAGAGCCAGGCGGATCTCTGTGAGTTCGAGGCCAGCCTGGGCTACCAAGTGAGCTCCAGGAAAGGCGCAAAGCTACACAGAGAAACCCTGTCTCGAAAAACCAAAAAAAAAAATAAAATAAAATAAAATAAAATAAAATAAAATAAAATAAATAGTGAGATAAAACTTCAAAGCAATGAATAAAAATGTATGGAACTTATCTCAAATTCCCCCAAAATAGCCTGTGTCCTGGGAACCCATGTTTGCAGTGTCCTAGGGTAGCTTTTTCCTTGGTCTTTGCAGTAACACAGAAATTGCTTATACTTATTACTTCTGTGCACTAGGCATGTCTAAATAGATTTGCATATACTTGATATTTATCTTCACTTCTATTTTGTGATTCCTCTTTAGAAACTGAGGCACAGAGAGAATAATGACCTTCTCAGGGTTGCAGAGGAAGGAAGTGGCAGAGCTCAGCTCCAAGCCCAAGCACTGTGGTTCCGGCATCAAAGTGCTTAATCACACTCACATAACACCTCTCGAAAATCCTTAATTTGCTACACATATTTATCAAATCCTGTGATTTTAGAGTTTCCTGAGTGGGAGGGGGATGTAAAGGAGAACTGCTCAAAAAATGTTAGAATCAAATGATATATTGCTGTGTTCATTTCTTAAAAATCTTTTTCTGTCCTCCTGAGCACAGTGAAAAGTGTCCTTACCCAGACAGACACCAAAGTGAGTGTTTCTGAAATGGATTTGTACTCAGAATCTTCAATGACTATAGACAAGAGACATGGGAGAACCCAACCTAATCAAGATGGTCTGAACTAAACACAAAGCTCAAAGCAATTGTACAGCCTAGAAATGCTATCTGAAAGGCTAAATCTTTGGATTTTTATACTATTTGGAAGAGGATTGGGTTCTGTTAATAGGACAGACTTCATGCAACATATGTTAAGAAAAAATTTGGAAGCACTTTAAAAATACAAGCTTGGAAGCTTAATCTTGCAAAAAAAGGGGGGGGGATCCTTAAAATGTTTTGGAGCTTTTAGGAGAAAGTCAATATTAAAATTAGTACAGAGCATAAAGAAAAGGCTCTAGGAGTTGAGTGACTGTTGCTTTTCTAAATGTCAGCCTGGAAACCCAAACAGAAAGAGGTGAACTGGGTCCCTGGAAAGACTGACTGGGAAAGCTGAGTGCTATTTGTGACGTGGCTGATGGCGACCCAAAATTGCCAAGAGTGTGATGACAAGGTATTTCCTGGCACTCAGGGAGGCTTCGGGTCATACCCGAGGGTACTATGGAGGGGTCATGAGCTTTAAAACAAGAGGCCATGGCTATGGAGACATGCTACCAATTCCTTGAGTGATGTCCCCAGATAGAGCTCTTGGGAGTCTGGAAAACATTCATAGATAGTTTTAACTGAGCTTTATACGAAAAAGACAGCCATGTACGTAGCAGAGGAAAATAACCAACCTTGAGCATAACTTGTGGTCTGCTTTTATTTTAACAGCATGGAAAATAACCAATTTTAAAACGTAGTCTGCCCTCTGCTTTCACTTAACGTCATGATTTTTTAAAATAAAATGTTTGGGCTGTTAACAGAGGCTAAGGACTTCTTCATCACAGCTTTAGAGTCTTACCCTGAACACAATATTTAATTTAGCAGTAAACTTTAATTAAAGAGAACTTCCTCTAAAGGTGTAACCACCTACACTGAGAAGGAAAAAAAAAAGCTCCAGTTAAATTCTACCAGACTTTGGCCCCCTTTTTTTTTTCTCTCTCTCATCTGTAAAAGAAAGGATTGGTCTAAATCTTCTTTAAGAGTTTATGGGAAGTGGCCTGAGGATGGTAACACAGAGCTGCGCTCCCAACACTCAGGAAGCAGAAGTAGTAGAGAGTTCAAAGCTAACCTGGGTTCCATAAAAAAATAAAATAAAAAACTTTCTTTGAAGAAGAAGAGGAGAAGGAAAAGGAAGAGAGAGAGAGAGAGAGAGAGAGAGAGAGAGAGAGAGAGAGAGAGAGAATGTCTGTCTATAGCAAACCATCACTCTACGCAGGCCTTTTCTCCTTTCATATATAATGTATTGGTACCATTATATTGGGTGATTGAAGACCCCTTTCTAATCTGTCTGTTGATTTATCCACATCCTGGTACAATGTGCCACATGAACTCACACAGGCAACATTCTTTTGATGTATGAATACAGATAATAGCCCCTGACTCAAACGAAACTACTTGGCCAACTAGTTCAAGAGGAACAGGGAGAGGGTTTGACCTTAACCTCTACAATGCCCCATTTCAGCAGGCAGTATCCAGAATTGAAATCAACACTCACAAACTCCTTGAGCCCCTCCTCCCTTCCACTCTGGTTCCATAAAGTTGTGGGGTATGGATGAAAGTCAAGGGCTGCGTATTCGTTAGTTTTCTGTTTTTAAGATAAATACCAAGACACCGCAGAGAAAGAAGAGTTTATTTGGGGTTATGGTTCCAGAGGGATGAGAGTCCATCATTTTAGCAAGGCATGACAGCAGAAGCAGAAAGCTAAGGGATGACATCTCAACCACACACACACAAAGCAAAGAGTGAACTGGCAATGGCTTTTGGCTTTAACTATCAAAGCCTGCCTCCAGTGACTACTTCCTTCAGCAAGGCCACACCTTCCAAACTTCCCCAAAACAGTGCCATCCATGGAGAACAAAGTGTTTAAATGCCTGAGCCTCTGGGGAGCAATCTCATTAAGCTATCGAAGAGGTTGCCTTTGTAAAGAGGATCCTTGTATTCTCTGTAGTACCTTCCATAAGTTGAGTTCCTAACTTGTAGCAGCTCCAAGGTAGAGTGGGGCAATGGGATTGGCTTCTAAATTAGAGTCTTATATCCAGAACCCTGGCTGATCTGATAAACTCAGGGACCCCCTCACCTCTAAAGTCTATAAATATAGGGGATTTTCTTTGCTCTGGGGATTATTGTTCCATCTCTCCCACATTCCAGCTTCTTTGGTGTGAGTGGCTAGCATTATAAAAAGGACATGATTACCTGAAACATGAGAGAAAGACACACACACACACACACACACACACACACACACACACACGGAAAAAGAGAGAGAGAGAGAGAGAGAGAGAGAAGACAACGTTGTTTGTTTAAGCTCAGATGTTGTTCATATGACTTCTCCTAGAGCAGCTGTCAGTTCCAATAGAGAGATAGACGGCTAGGGGTGTGCGTTGGGCACACCCACACATACTAATATACCAACAAAGGATTACCATACTTCGGAAATTTACCACACTGGTCATTCCATAATGAGGAAGCTACTACTGTTGTTTTGCTGAATGGGTATTTAAGAATAAAGAAAAAGAAATATTTACTGTCCCACAAAATCAGATACCCTCTCAGTGAAAAACTGGAAAAAACATTGCCTAGATTCCCCCGTGATGCTCTCTCTAGAACATTTCTCTCCCCATAGAGTAAGAAATGGATTTTTCAAAACATCTACGCTGCCAGCCTAAACAGTTGTGATTCTCCAAAGCTTCCATTGTCCTGCCACACTTACCTTTAGGAGCACAATTAACTGTTTCTGTTTAACAGTCTGTCCCCTCTAATTAAACAGAGGTAGAACTGAGTCAACAGTCGAGTTCTGGAAGCTGACAAACTGAAATGTCAATCAGCTCTGTCCAAAGATATTAGGAAGCTGCATTGATCCTGCATTCTTAAAACAGAGAAAGACCTTTAAATTAGAAACAGCCTATGGAGGAGCTGAGGAGTCTCCCAGCTAGCCAAATCATGATTCATTTCCCCTCATGAACTTCTTCTGATCATAGACTAGACAGACAGTCAAGGCCAAGGCTTGTCCAGCTTGCAGGGAGAAGATTCCATGCTGTGACATCGGTGTTTTCTCTAGCATCTCAGCCTTTTCCTAAAGCGAAGGACATCGGTTAGCAGAAGCCTACTAGTGCTAGGAAAGCAGAGGAGGTGGTGGCATGCAATGATTTGTCACCTCCATCTTCATTCTTGGGGCAGGCGTAAGGAACTCTTTACATGCCAGCCACAGAGGATTCAGCCTCCATAAAACTTTTGCTTAGCTCCATAGACCCAGATATAAAGCTGATAATTTCATGACTTTGTGAACATAATTAAAACTGCCGATGTGTATACTTCAAGTGGGTGAATTGTATGGCGTGTAGATTTGTTTATAAAATTAATGTCTTTTTATTTTAGTGGTTCTGGAGATTGAACACATGGGTTTTGTGCATGGTAGGCAAAGTATTCTTACAACATATACACACACACACACACACACACACACACACACACACTCATACACATCCTTTTTGAGACAGTCTCAGGTAGTCAAGTCTGACTTTGAACTCCTGATCCTCCTTTCAAGAGAAGGGATTGCCGGGCGGTGGTGGCGCACGCCTTTAATCCTAGCACTCGGGAGTCGGGAGGCAGAGGCAGGCGGAACTTTGTGAGTTTGAGGCCAGCCTGGTCTACAGAGCAAGATCCAGGAAAGGCACAAAGCTACACCACAGAGAAACCCTGTCTCAAAAAACAAAAACAAAAACAAAAACAAAAAAAAAGGCCTATGTCCCTACTCATGGAGAAATACAAGTTCTTGAGAGAGGGTCTAGAGGAGGTGTTGGGTACAGGCAACTGTGTTAGGAGATAATTCCAGATGTTGCTGAGGGGATGACCTCTGTTTTTAAGGGGGGGGAAAGTTGGGGATATAGCTTAGTGATAGACCTTGCCTACCAAGCACCGGCTGAGGGTTCAGTTATCAACACTGAAAGAAAAAAAAAAAACCTAAAGAATCTCACAGAAACCTTAAAAAACTCAAAATAACCAATAAGCAAATAGCCACATATCAAAATTCCTAATTCTAGAGGCTTGAGAGATGTCTCAGTGGTTAAGAGCACTGGTTGCTCTTCCAGAGGACCCTGGTTTGATTCCTAGCACCCAGATGTTGGCTCACAGCCATCTGTAATTCCAGTTCCAGGGGAATCCAAGATCTCCTTCTGTTCGCTGCATTCACTGGGCATGCACATGATGCACAGGTATGTATGCATACAAAGCATTCATACATATAAAATAATACATTTTTTAAAATCATAATTCTATACTTTAGTTCATTATCCTAGTAATAAAAATGAATTTTAATCAATACAATAGCAGCCATAATTTTTTTAAAATGTTCACTAAGCCAGTGTGGTAGCTCATAGTTATAATCCTAGCACTCTGAAGAATGAGGCAGGAGGATGGCTGCTAGTTCAAAGCCAATCTGGGCCACAGTGTAAAACCTTGTGTCAAAAGATAATAAAATGCCTTCAGTAGAGGGAAGGCAAGAGCCCGGGTCATATAACATATGCATTTCACAGACTGCAAATGACTGTCCTCTATGTTTTCCTACTAAATCCTCACAAAGACCTGTGACATTTTATGAGCTGTAAAAACCACAGTCTTCTACCAATGGCAAGGTGAAAATTCAGCGAAGGGAAGTGTCTTGTCTCTCAACCCACAAATGATAACTGCGAAATCTGATTGGAAACCAGGTCGTCCGACTCCTAGTTCTGAGGTCTTCACCATCAATATCCACTGTTAAAAATGCTGCTTCAGCCTGGGCATGGCTGTCTTTAACCTTTAGAGCTATTGTTTTAGCACACTTGTGAAGTTCTTTTGTTAATGTGTTGCAAGACCATCTTTTCTCAATCTGCAACAATGAAAGAAAATGCACAATTTGATAAATTTCTTCTAAGTCCTCAGGAATTTTTTTGTATAAATACCTGGATTTATATATGTTTGTGGGATGGGGTGTGTGTGTGTGTGTGTGTGTGTGTGTGTGTGTGTGTGTGTGCATTGAGAGAAAGACAGACCTATCTCTTTGTATTTGTGGAGAGAGAAATAGAATATGATTCTAATATGAAATTACAAAATAGAATCCCTTACTGATTTTTATGTAAGCTGTTAAAAGAAATAATATTATTGGATGTCTAAAATTTTATAAATCAACTACCTCCTCATTAACCCCTCTCCCATTCTGTCTCCGTCTCTGTCTGTCTCTGTCTCTTTCTGTCTCCGTCTCTCTCTACTTCCCTTCATCTCTCCTGCTTCCTCCCTCTTTCTCTAAATAAAATCTTTTCATTCAACTGTGTTCCATTGTCTTTAAAACACTTTGCCCAGAACTTCTCTCCTGCTCTTCTTATGCTAGGATAGGGTATGCACGTCTTCCTTCTCTGTGAGGAACATTCTGTACGTTCAGAGCCCCTCTCTCTGATACCTTCTGCTTCCATTCAAACACACTGATAATCTTCTCTCATCTTAAAAGCAGAACAAAGCATTTCTTACCCCAAGGTTTCTGTGGTGTCCTCTACATTCATGGAGATGTTCAAGTGAGAACCTTGAGAGCCTTTTTTTATTTTTATTCCTTCTTCTTGCTTCTCCCCTATTAACCCAGTCCATATGTGTGGTAGTTTGAATGTAATTGGCCCGGTAATCTCATAGGGAGTAGCACTATTAGGAGGTGTGGTTTTGTTGGAGTGGGTATGCCCTTGTCAGAGGAAATGTGTCACTGTGGGGGCGGCAGCCTTTGAGGTTTCCTATGCTCAGGATACTGACCAGTGTCTCAGTTGATTTCCTGTGGCCTTCAAGATGTAGGACTCTCAGCTACTTCTCCAGCATTATGTCTGCCTGCATGCCGCCATGCTCCCCTTCATGATCATAATGAATGGAACCTCTGAAACTGTTAAGTGAGCCACCCCAATTAAATGTTTTCTTTATAAGATTGCCTTGGTCATGGTGTCTCTTCACAGGAATAGAAACCCTAACTAAAACGATATGTGAGCTCTTCAAACCCACCTTCTATCTCAGTATTCCAAGGCTTTTCTCCATTTCCATTGTGACGTTCCAAACCTGTGCATCCAGAAGAAATACAATGTGAACCACACATAGAGACTTGTTTTAATTTTCTAAAAGCCATGATATATATATATATATTTAATAACAATAATATGTTATATTGTGTTAACTATATAACAGAATTATTTTTAGATAATAGATATAATAAAATATTCTATTTAATGCAAATATTAACAGTATTGTCATTTCAACATACATTTATTATAAAACTTTATGCGTATCTTGCTAGCTGTCACCATAATGGACTGCATAAGCTCTGTAGATTAATATTTTTCTTAAAATGGACTCTTTACTGGGTGCCAAGAAGCTTCTAGCTGGGACTAGAGAGATGGCTCAGTGGTTAATAGCACTGAGTGCTCTTCCAGAGGATACAGCAGCTCATAATCAGCT
>CABHPH010160389.1:22521-50518 GCA_902168325.1 Peromyscus nudipes | reverse complement strand
GCTTCACAAAGCGCTTCATCATACCCGGTAATGATGTTTTCATGGTCATTTAACTGTTATCCGCTGAGTCCAGGTATTTGGAATCCCCCAAAACAGTCAGCTCTTTCCTAAAAGCATTTGGATGTATATTAAAAAACTGAGGATGAAGCCAGGCATGGTAGTTCATGCTTTTAATCCTGGCTCTTGGGAGGTGCCATGAGGCCAGCCTTGTTGACATATCAAGTTTCAAGCTATCCAAGTGAGACCTCATCTAAAACAACAACAGCAACCACAACAACAAAACAAACAAACATAACAAAACAAAAAGCAACAACAAAATCCTAGAAGTTGATCACCGACATCATATATGCCATTGAGACAATTATTTTGACTAAATAAATAATGATACTGTACGTTTAGGTGGACCAAACAGCTGCTAATGCAATGGGACAGGATAGGACAAGAACATGTGATTCGGGTGCCTTTTGAATGATAACTGTGACTACTTGTTCAGGTTTACAAATGATTTCAGCTAAGCCCTGAAATTGCTTGGTGTTTTCACCAACTATAATGTAAGAGGAAAGATAATCCCAAACTGAAATAAATGGTCGTGATGTCATTGTTAATCATCAGACATTTTTTATATGCTCCAACATGAATTTCTTAAAATTATGTGCCAATTTTATGTGGTTAGCGTACTCTTTCCTCTGAAGCTCCCATCACCTTGCCAGAGATGTCGTTAAGAACAGGATCATTTCTCTGCACTAAGAAGGAAGTCCGCTCGGCTGTACTCTGTCTGCCACAGTGATGACAGGCACCTGCACGAGCCAAGAAGTAGCCTAAATGTTTAATGAGGCAGGAAAGTCATTCTTCAGTTGCTATGTGGAGCTGCTGACAATCTGAAAAGATCACCTCCGTTTGTTTTAAACTGGGAATAGGTTGCTGAATATTTAATGCATGCCACAGCGTTCTGCTCGGTGAGGGGCCAAGCAAGGGTCAGGTTATGGCTGCCTGCTGTTCCTGGGAGGCATCAAGGTTAACCCGAGTCTTCAGCGGCGCTCCGTGCAGCATTATGTACGTGGATATTAAGATGGGAAGCCACTTGCCTGCCCTGGTTGAGCAGTAGGAAGAATCAGGAGTTAGCTCTCAGAACAAATGAGGAGCGGACCTCGCTGTTGCTGCCACTGTTCACAAAGGTGTTAGGGAAGAAGTCATCAATAATCCTTATTATGGTTGTGCTGGGGAAAAGACTTTGCATCTAGTTGATTGCATGACTTATTTGTGGTATTAAATAACTCAAGCCCAAGAAAGGATCCATTTGTGAACAATATCCTCATAGCCAAATTCATTCAACTGATTTAGAGTAGTCTGTTTCGATTAAATCGATGAGCGTTGACAGAGGCTCAGAAAGTGGCAGAAGTAAAACCATGAAATGCTGGCTGACGAAATGGATCAAGGGTGATTCCGAGGCTTTTGGCCAAAACGTGGAATAACAGGCATGCCATTCACTAAGAATAAAAAGGCGAGAGACATGGAGTGAGAGAAAAATAACCACTATAATTTCAGAGAAGGTTAAACTTGAGATGCTCATTAAATAGTCACGTTTAGATGCACGTTAGACAGTGAGGAGAGCTGTTATTCTTGGGGAGACCTTTTGGGTTCAAATACATGGAGCTTGGTTAAATCAAAGTGCCTGGGGAACGTAGCATAGAAGTGTGCTAAACGCTGAGCTCTGAGTTACTCCGACGCTTGGTGGTCAGGAAGTTGACAAGACTCCACAAAGGACACTGAGGAGGAAGGACAGTAGGGAGGAAGAGCTGAGAGAGGCGACAGAGAGAACGCAGTACATGCAGTGTCTCCACATGGAGCAGAGGTTGTGTCAAAGGCGCCTGGGGTTCTATGGAATGAACACTGGCCACCGGACTAGTAACACGGAGGTCATGGGTGCTTTCACTGAACGTCGGTCTGTGAGCTGTCGTGGAGACAAAAGCTGTGAATGCTTTAGGTCTGGAGAGAATTCTGAGGAGGGGACGGAGAGAAGGTGCAGGGCAGGAAAGAACTGCAGCATGATGGCAAGCAGGCAAAGGGGTTTGTGGCCAATGCTGGCAGAGGGAGTCAAAGGGCAGGTCGTCTCTTTTCTGTTGCCTTGTGAGTGAGAATTAGCGCTCTGCATTTGTGTGGTGGTGGGGACAAGCTGGGAGACAGGAAAAATGGCGATAAGAAATAGAGCGCCGTCCTTGTGTGGGCAGAGGAGGTGGAGCTGCACAGATAGTATCAGAACGTGGGCCATTCATCACTGCCGCAGGAGGAGGGCAGGTGCAGGCACACAGAAGCACATCAATAACCGAACGAGGGCATGCTGAAATAATCTTTCCTAACTGTTTCTAACGAGCTTATCTATTTTAAGGTATTGAATTATATAATCTGGATTACTTTGGGCTGGAAAACATCCAGTGAAAAGTAGTTCTAGTAATAGGAATTATCATAAGAAATTCCCAGGTAGATAGTTGTCCAGTGGATCTGGGAACATAAGGATCCAGGCAGCTTCTAAATTTTCACTTGAAATAGTCAGTGTGGGCTTTGCCATTCTGATGTGTCCCTTCATAACTGCAAGATGGTTGCTGCAGGCAAAATAGTATCTCACCCAGAAAGGATAGCATAGACAAGTGTGTTACCTAGTGTAGGGCCCTGGTCTCCCAATTTGGGTAGCTCTTGCCTGCTTGCCGACCTTGACCTTGATGTCCTCCCTATGCTAATTCCCTGCCGGTTTCCTTCCTCCTGAACGCTTAAGGGAAGTTCCTTGTCTGTGTATCCTGCATATTGGGCATTAACAGCTTAGATGCAAGATTGTAAACATCAGTAGCGAACTTCTGCCCTCTGGGGTTCTCCCATTGTGCTGTAAGCCTGTATTTAAGGTTTCCTCCCTCTTTCAATAAACGGCACTCAGCATTCTGCTGAGGCGAATGACCGGCTGTCTTTTGTCTCTGTTTTTCGATCCACAGCCCCTCGCTCGGACATGGTGAACGGGTGGTGGTAGCGCAGGCGTTATCGCTACAGCCCAGCATTCTTCAGAAGTGAAAAAACAAGTAAAATGTGGAGACATATGTATGGGAATTGGTTTGTGCAATTGAAGAGGCTGAGGGGTCCCATAATCTACCATCAACAGTTGGAGCCCCAAAAGAGGTGACAGAGAAATTCAATCCAAGTCCAAAGACCTGATCAGGGGAGCTGATGCAAGATCCTGAAAGCCCGAGAATAGGAGTGCCCCATGGAGTGGGGACTGTGCTTGGCTCCAACAGTTAG
This sequence comes from Peromyscus nudipes, assembly GCA_902168325.1. NCBI lineage: Eukaryota > Metazoa > Chordata > Mammalia > Rodentia > Cricetidae > Peromyscus > Peromyscus nudipes. Next base: position 47,236 of record CABHPH010160389.1, on the reverse strand, counting down.
TCAAAGCAGGCAGTGTCTCTTCCTCTGTTCAAAGATTCAGCAATGTCCATCCACACTGGAGGGTTCATGTACTTTACTGAGGTCACTGATTCAAAAGCCAGTCTTATTCAGAAATACTCTGACAGACACACTAGAAATAAGATTCAATGTGGGCACCCACAGCAGTGAAGTAGGTATACAATTGTTTGTTTTTGCTCTTTTGGGGGGTCACCACCCAGCTCCCAAATAAATTCATACACGGGGGCTTATTCTTATGAATGCCCAGCCTTAACTTGGTTTAGTTTCTTGCCAGCTTTTCTTAACTTTAAATTATCCTATTTATCTTTTACCTCTGGGCTTTTCCTTTTCTAGCCCTGTATACCTTTCTTTGTTTTTTCCTCCGTGGCTTGCCGTATAGCTGGGTGGCTGGCCCTTGGAGTCCTCCTCCTTCTCTGGCTCCTTCTCCTTCTTTCCTCCCAGATTTCTCCCTCTGTTTGTTCTCTCTGCCTGCCAGCCCCACCCATCCTTTCTCCTGCCTTGCCATTGGCCATTCAGCTCTTTATTAGACCATCAGGTGTTTTAGACAGGCAAAGTAACACAACTTCACAGAGTTAAACAAATGCAACATTAACAAAAGTAACACACCTTAAAATAATATTCTATAACATCCAATGTTAACTGTCCCAATAAACTCCACTCCTCTCATGTTTTTTCCAGGGAAAAAGTTCTTCCCATGTAGCAAGAATCTCCCATGGATGAAATTTTCACATGCTTATCTTCCTGGTGAAGCTGGCTGGCAAAGTGAACATTTGATATTTCAACTGAAAAAAAAAACTGAATAAAAATGTAATGAAGATTGAACTGTGAGCCAGCTATAAAGTTCCAGCTTTGATGTAGCTTGCAGGCTGATTACAGACAATGATAACAGGTATGAACTTTTAAAATAAATGCTAAGAATGGAAATAAAATTAATAACTCCATTATTTTAAAGTGTAGGTCAAGTAAGGAAGCAGACTCAGAAAGAAAATGATTTGCCAGCTTGAGTGCCTAATCTAGTCATGTGGCTTTTTGATCTGTGTCCTTAGTTACGTTACCATGGTTTTGTTTTCACTTATTATTATGTGTCTCCATATATCTGTGTACATAATACGGATGGGGGGGGGCATGTGTGCCCCAGCCCACAGGTGAAGGTCATAGAACAGCTTTGTGGAGTCCATTCTCTCCTTCATTGTCACGTGGGTTCTAGAGATTGGACTGGGATCATTGGGTTGTGCAACAAGCATGTTTCCTTGGTGAGCCATCTGCAGCCCTCACTATGATTTTACACTGGTGTAAATCATATGTTACACATAAACACACACATAATGGAGAACAGTCTCCTGCTCTGTTATCACTGGCACTTACCTTTATTTTTCAGGGTAGGTAATCAAGTTGCAGTGCTGTTTAAGTTCCCCTTCTTACCTTCCTCAAGTCACACAGCACTCAACCAGACCATCAGTAATGGGACCATCAGTGGCAAGCTCTGAAGAAAGTTCTACGCTGTCTGTCACCTTGGTATCAGCTTTATCAATCACCAGATTACCACGGCATGGCTTGTTCCCATTATTATCTTAACTCATTGATGAACTGTTATCCATTTTAAGCCTTTCTCCATTTTTCTTGTTACAGAATATACACAACCTTTAGCTGGCCATTTTAACCACCCTAGTATTCCGTTCAGGGGATTAGCAATGTTATGTAGCTATCAGGGCTATCTATCCATGGGATCGTTCAGTCATTCCACATGAAGCTCTATAGCCATGACAAAGGACTCCTGTCCCCTCCTCTCCACCAGCCCCTCGTAACTGCTATTCTATTTTCTGTCCTTATTCATTTGGATTTTCTAGGGACCACGTTAAAACAACATCACACATCATTTATCTTTTCATGTCTGGCTTACTACATCAAACATAATGTCTTCAAGGTGGTGTGTATCAGGATTTCATTTCTTTTTATGACTGAATAATATTCAGTTATGCGAACATCTCACATTTTGACTATTCTGTGATCTGATGGTAGAATTTGTGCTGTCTCCACCTTTAGCCATCCAGTCTTCACATTGTCAAAAGGATCTGTCTTCTTGATATTCAGCCTCTCTCCTTGTTCATACACTGCTTCTTTACAAGCATCTTCAGTCTTTTCCTGCCTGCAAACCACTCTGTCTTCATTCCATTATATGCAGATGAAGATGCCGCTCTCTTCTTTCACTTGAAAGAATTAGATTAGAATGCAATGAAATAGGTTTCTCCATAGTATCTGTGTGTGTGTGTGTGTGTGTGTGTGTGTGTGTGTGTAGGAGGGGAGGGAGGGAATGTGCTACTACACATATTCTGTTACCATCTCCATCTCCCACACACATCAAGACCTCTTCCTTTCTAGTTTTGTGATGTGTGTGCATGTGTACAAGAGTTTAAATTAAGTTTCAAACAGATGAGAGAAAACACACAGTATTTGCATCTCTGAGTCTAGCTTACTTCACTTAACATAATGATTTCCAGTTGCGCCAACTTTTCTACAAATACTGTAATTTCATTTGTTTTTACAGTTGCATAAAATTCCACTGTGCATATTTTTTTATTCATAAGCATGTAGGCTGGTTTCATTTTCCGGCTATTGTCAACAATGCAGCTACAAACAGATATGCAACTATCTCTATGGTGTGTTGACTTAGGTTCCTTTGGGTATGTATCCAAACCCAGTATAGCTGGGTGTGTGGTTTGAATAATGGCCCTCATAGGCTCATTTATTTGAATGCTTAGTCACCAGGGAGTGGAACTGTTTAAGAAAGATTAGAAGGATTAGGTATGCCCTTGTTGGAGTAGGTGTGGCCTGTTGGAGGAAGAATGTCACTGGGGGTGGGCTTTGAGGTTTCAAAAGCCCAGGACAGGCCCAGTCTCTCTCTCTCTCTCTCTCTCTCTCTCTCTCTCTCTCTCTCTCTCTCTCTCTCTCTGCTTGCTGCCTGCTGATCCGGATGTAAAACTTTCAACTACTTCTCCAGTGTCATGCTTCCTCGCATGGTGACCGTGGACTCACCCTCTGAAACTGTAAGCATGCCACAGTTAAATGTCTTCTCCTGTAAGTGGCTCGGTTGTGGTGTCTCTTCACAGCAATGAAGCAGTCGCTAAGACACTGGGTCATGCAGTAGTTCTGTTTTCAGTTTTCCAAGGACCTCTGAACTGATGTCCACAGTGCCACACGACTTTACACGCATCCCAGCAGTGAACAAGAGTTCCTCTTCCCCACATCCTCACTATCAACTGCTCTCACTTGTTTTCTTGAAAACAGCCATTCCAGCTGGGGTGAAATAGAATCTTAGAATTTTAATTTGCATTTTGCTAATAGCAAAGGATGTTAAACAATTTTTCAGGTATTTATTGGTTATTTATATTTTAAATAACTTTATTCAATTTATTAGCTCATGTATTGTTGATTGTGGAATTTATTTTTTATGTTTAGTTTTAGTAGTTCTTTATATATTCCAGATGTTGACCCTCTGTTTGATACTCAGTTGGCAAATTTTTTTCTCCTCTATAGGCTGTCTATCACTCTGCCGATTATTTCATTTTCTGTGCAAAGATTCTTAGTTTTATGTAATCTCATTTGTCAGCTTTGGGGGGATTATTTCCTGTGCTATGAAAAGATGTCTTTCTCTTATATGACTTTGAATACCTCATCTTCCAATTCAAAAGAAAGTTCTCCATTTCCTTTCAATTCATTCATCTAAGAACAATCAATGGTTAAATCCCCTTCTTCCTTACCCTAACTCATCTGGATTTATTTCCTGTAGCCCGACTAAGCCAAGTGGTTAACTAATATTGAAAAATGCCTTACACCTATTCTCATAAAGCACATGTTCTACTTAAAACTTTCTTCCTCTTGGCCTTAGGGAGACGGCTCAGTCAATATAGTGCTTGAGGACCCGGGTCTGACCTTTAGGACACATGCAAAGCCTGGGCACAGTGGCACATGCTCATAAACCCAGTGCTGCTGAGGCAGAGACAGGTGGATCTGGTCACTAGGGCTAGCTGGTTAGTCAGCCTGCCCTAACCAGTCTACTCTGGGCCAGTGAGAGACCCTGACTCAAAAAACCAAGATGGATAGCCCCTAAGGAAAGACATCAGAGATTGACCTCTGGCCTCCATGTACACACTTGAACACACTTTACACCCATACAGGGATCTTCATATAGATATACACACAGCTACATACAAATTTCCTTTTCTTTTTCTAAGCATTTTTTCTTAAAAGTTTTTGAAATTTTTCTTTAAATGTTCATCAATATTTTTTCTGAAAAGCCTATGACACTGGGTATAGTGGTACAAGCCTTTAATTCCAACACTTGAGAAACAGGCAAGTAGATCTCTGTGAGTTTAGGGCCAGCTTGGTCTACATAGTGAGTTACAGACAAGTCAGAGCGACCTTGTTATCATTTTTAAGTTGTCATTAACCATCCCAATAATGCTCTTGGTCACTTTTTTAAATTTTCTTTTTTTTATTTAAAAGTTTCATTTTCATTTTACGTACCAACCACAATTTTCCCTCCCTCTCCTCCTCCCACTCCCCGCTACCTCCCCTCAACCCCACCCCCTATCCACTCCTCAGAGAGGGTAAGGCCTCCCATAGGGAATCAACAAAGTCTGGTATATCAAGTTGAGGCAGGATCAAGCCCCTCCCCCCTGTATCAAGGCTGAGCAAGGTATCTCTCCATAGGAAATGGGCTCCAACAAGCCAGTTCATGCACTAGAGATAAATCCTGGTCCCACTGCCAGGGGCCCCACACACTGTTCAAACCGCACAACTGTAAACCACATTCAGAGGGCCTAGTTTAGTCCTATGCAGGTTCCCCAGCTGTCAGTCCAGAGTCAATGAGATCCCACTAGCTCAGGTCAGCTGTCTCTGTGAGTTTCCCCAACATGATCTTGACTCCTCTTGATCATATAATCCCTCCTCCCTCTCTTTGAATGGCCTCCAGGATCTCAGGCCAGTGCTTAGCTGTGGATCTCCGAATCTGTTTCCATAAGTTACTGGATGAAAGTTCTATGTTGATAATTAGGGTAGTCCTCAATCTGATTACAGGAGATGGCCAGTTCAGGCACCTTCTCCACTATTGCTAGGAGTCTTAGCTGGGGTCATCCTTGTGGATTCCTGGGGGTTTCCCTAGCACCAGGTTTCTTCCTAACCCCAAAATGGCTCCCTCTATCAAGGTATCTCTTTCCTCGATCTCCCTCTCTGTCCCCCCCCAAAGTGGACCATCCCATTCCCTCATGATCTCATCCCCTATCCCCGTCTCCCAGTTTACCCAGGAGATCTTTCACTTTCTAGGACAATCCATGCATGTCCCTCTTAGGATCCTCCTTGTTACCTAGCTTCTCTGGAGTTGTAGATTGTAGCCTGGTTATCCTTTGCTTTACATCTAATATCCACTTATGAGGGAGTACATACCCTGTTTGCCTTTCTGAGACTGGGTTACCTCATTCAGGATGGCTTTTCTAGTTCCCTCCATTTGTCTGCAAATTTCACGTTGTTATTGTTTTTTACTGCTGAGTAATACTCCATTGTGTAAATGTACCACATTTTCTTTATCCATTCTTCAGGTAAGGGGTATCTAGGTTGTTTCCAGGTTCTGCCTATTACAAATAATGTTGTTATGAACATAGTTGAACAAGTGTCCTTATGGTATGATTGTGCATCGTTTGGGTATATACCCAAAAGTGGTATAGCTGGGTCTTGAGGAAGATTGATTCCTGATTTTCTGAGAAAGCACCACACTGATTTCCAAAGTGGCTGTACAAGTTTGCATCCCCACCAGCAGTAGAGGAGTGTTCCCCATACTCCACATCCTCTCCAACATAAGCTGTCATCAGTGTTTTTGATCTTAGCCATTCTGACAGGTGTAAGATGGAATCTCAGAGTCGTTTTGATTTGCATTTCCCAGATGGCTAAAGATGCTGAGCAATTCCTTAAACATCTTTGGGCCATTTAAGATTCTTCTGTTGAGAATTCTCTGTCTAGCTGTAGCTCATTTTTTAATTGGATTGTTTGGTATTTTGATGTAAAGTTTCCCAAGTTCTTTTATATTTTGGAGATCAGCTCTCTGTCAGATGAGGGTGATGGTGAAGATCTTTTCCCATTCTGTAGGCTGCCATTTTGTCTCATTGACAGTGTCTTTGCCTTGCAGAACCTTCTCAGTTTCAAGAGGATCCATTTATTAGTTGTTGCTCTCAGTGTCTGTGCTACTAGTGTTATATTTAGGAATTGGTCTACTGTGCCAATGCATTCAAGACTACTTCCAACTTTCTCTTCTATAAGGTTCAGTGTAACTGGATTTATGTTGATGTCTTTGATCCACTTGGACTTGAGTTTTGTGCTTGGCATTAGATAAGGATCTATTTGCAATCTTCTACATGTTGATATCCAGTTATGCTAGCACCATTTGTTGAAGATGCTTTCTTTTTTCCATTGTATAATTTTGGCTTCTTTGTCAAAAATAAGGTGTTTATAGGTGTGTAGATTAATTTCAACTTGATTCCATTGATCTGTGTGTCTGTTTTTACGCCAATACCAAGCTGTTTTTATTACTATAGCTCTATAGTGGAGCTTCAAGTAAAGGGATCATGATGCCTCCAGAGGCTCCTTTATTGTACAGGATTGTTTTGGCTATCTTGGGTTTTTCGTTTTTCCATATGAAGTTGAGTATTGTTCTTCCCAGGTCTGTGAAGAATTGTGTTGGGATTTTGATGGGGATTGAATTGAATCTGTAGATTGCTTTTGGTAAGATTGGCATTTTTACTATGTTCAGCCTACCTATCCAAGAGCATGGAAGATCTTCTTCAATTTATTTCTTCAAAGCCTTGAAGTTCTTGTCATACAAGTCTTGCACTTGTTTGGCTAGAGTTACCCCTAAGATATTTTATGTCATTTGTGGCTATTGTAAAAGGTGATGTTTCCCTGATTTTTTTCTCAGCCCATTTCTCATTTGTATATAGGAGAGCTATTGATTTTTTTAAAGTTAATCTTGTATCTCACCACATTACTGAAGGTGTTTATCAGCTGTAGGAGTTTCCTGGTAGAATTTTTGGGGTCACATATATATATACTATCATATCATCTGCAAATAGTGAATATTTAACTTCTTTCTTTCCAATTTGTATCCCCTTGATCTCCTTTTGTTGTCTTATTGCACTAGCTAGAATTTTGAGTGCTATATTGAATAGCTATGGAAAGAATGGATAGCCTTGTCTTGTTCCTGATTTTAGTGGAATCACTGTGAGTTTCTCTCCATTTAGTTTGATGTTGGCTGTCAGCTTCCTGCATATTGCCTTTATTATGTTTAGGTATGTTCCTTGTATCCCTGATCTCTCCAAGACCTTTATCATGAAGGGTTTTGGATTTTATCAAAGGCTTTTACAGCATTTAATGAGATGATCATGTGGGTTTTTTTCTATCAGATTTTCGTATGTTGACCCATCCCTGAATCTCTGGGATAAAGCCCACTTGATCATGGTGGGTGGGTTTTTTTTTTTTTTATGTGTTCTTGGATTCTGTTTGCCAGTATTTTATTGAATATTTTTGCATCAATGTTCATGAGGGAGATTGGTCTCTAATTCTTTTTCTTTGTTGCATCTTTGTGTGATTTGGCTATCAGGGTAACTATAGGCTCATAAAAAGTTTGGCAATGTTCCTTCTGTTTCTATTATGTGGAACAATTTGAGGAGTAGTGGTATTAGTTCTTCTTTAAAATTATGGTAGAATTCTGCATTGAAACCATCTGGCCTTTTTTTTTGGTTGGAAGACTTTTAATAAATATTTCTATTTTGAGGGGAGGGTGTTATAGGTCTATTTAAGTTGTTTATCTGGTCTTGATTTAATTTTAGTATAAATGGTATCTATCCAGAAAATTGTCTATTTCTTTTAGATTTTCCAATTTTGTGGAGTACAGGTTTTTGAAGTATGACCTGATGATTCTCTGAATTTCCTCAGTATCTGCTGTTATGTCCCCCTTTTCATTTCTGATTTTGTAAATTTGGATATTCTCTCTTTGCCTTTTGGTTAGTTTGGATAAGGGTTTGTCTATCCTGTTGATTTTCTCAAAGAACCAATTCTTTGTTTCTTGATTCTTTGTATTGTTCTCTTTGTTTCTATTTTATTAATTTCAGCCCTCAGTTTGATTATTTCCTGTCATTTATTCCTCCTGGATGAGTTTGTTTCTTTTTGTTCTAGAGCTTTCAGGTGTGATGTTAAGTCACTAGTGTGAGATTTCTCCATCTTCTTTATGTAGGCATTTAGTGCTATGAATTTTCCTCAGCACAGCTTTCATAGTGTCCCATAAGTTTGGGTATGTTGTACTTTCATTTTTATTGAATTCTAGGAAGTCTTTAATTTCTTTCTTTATTTCTTCTTTGACCCAGTGGTGATTCAGTTCAGTTTCTCTCTCTCTCTCTGTCTCTCTGTCTCTCTGTCTCTCTCTCTCTCTGTCTCTCTCTCTCTGTCTCTGTCTCTCTTTCTTCAGTTTTTTGAGGCAGGGTCTCTATGTACCCGCTGTGGCTGTCCTGGAACTCACTCTGTAGAACAGGCTGGCCTCTAACTCATGGAAATCCACCTGCCTCTGCCTCCTGAGAGCTGGGATTACAAGTGTATGTCACCATCAGTTTCTATGAGATTGTAGGCTTTCTGTAATTTGTGTTGTTTTTTGAATTCTAATTTTTTTGTATCTGTTGAGGTTTGCTTTGTTACTGAGTATGTGGTCAGTTTTAGGGAAGGTTCCATGAGTTGCTGAGAACAAGGTATATTCTTTTGTGCTTGAGTGGAATGTTCTATAGATATCTGTTAAGTCCTTTTGAGTTATAATGTCTGTTAGTTCCCTTATTTCTCTGTTAAGTTTCTGTCTGGCAGACCTGTCTGTTGGTGAGAGTGGCGTGTTGATATCTCCCACTATTCGTGTGTGGGAATTGATGTTTGATATAAGCTTTAGCAATGCTTCTTTTACAAATGTAGGTGCCTTGTATTTGGGGCATAAATGTTCGGAATTGAGACTTCATCTTGACAGATTTTTCCTGTGATGAATATGAAATGTCCTTCTCCATCTTTTTTGACTCATTTTACCTTGAAGCCTATTTTATTAGATATTAGGATAGCTACACCAGCTTGTTTCTTAGGTCCATTTGATTGGAAAATTTTTTCCCAACTCTTTACTCTGAGGTAATGTCTGTCTTTGGAGTTGAAGTGTGTTTCGTGTATGCAGCAGAAAGATGGATCTTGTTTTTGTACCCATTTTGTTAGCCTGTGTCTTTTTATAGGCAAATTGAGTCCGTTGATGTTAAAAGATATTTATGACCAGTAATTGTTAATTCTTATTATCTTTTGGTGGTAGTGTGTGTGTGTTTCCCTTCTTTGGGATTTGTTGGTGTGAGATTATCTATTGCCTGTGTTTTAGTAGGTATAGCTAACTTCCTTAGGTTGAAGTTTTCCTTCTAATGCTTTCTGTAGGGCTGGATTTGTGGTTAGGTATTATTTAAATCTGGTTTTGTCATGGAATATCTTGTTTTCTCCATCTATGGTGATTGAAAGTTTTTCTGCGTATAATAGTCTGGGCTGGCATTCATGGTCTCTTAGTGTTTACAAAATATCTGTCCAGGATCTTCTGGCTTTCAGAGTCTCCACTGAGAGAAATCAGGTGTAATTCTCATAGGTCTGCCTTTATACTTGGCCTTTTTCCTTTGCAGCTCTTAGTATTCTTCCTTTATTCTGTATGCTTAGTTTTTTGTTTATTATGTGGTCCAGTCTATTTGGTGTTCTGCATCTTCATAGGCAGGTTCTTCTTTAGGTTGGGAAAGTTTTCTTCTATGATTTTGTTGAATATATTTTCTGTGCCTTTAGGCTGGAATTCTCCTCCTTCCTCTGTCCCTGTTGTTCTTAGGTTTGGTCTCTGCATGATGTCTCCATTTCTTGGATGTTTTGTGTTAAGAATTTGTTGGATTTGACTTTTTCTTTGATCAGTGAATCTATTTCCTCTATCGTATCTTCATTGCCTGAAATTCTCTCTTCCGTCTCTTGTATTCTGTTGGTTATGCTTGCATCTGTAGTTCCTGTTCATTTACCCAGATTCTCCATTTCCAGAATTTCTTTGGTTTGTGTTTTCTTTATTGCCTCATCTTGAACTGTTTCCTTCACCTGTTTGATTGTTTTTTCTTGGCTTTCTTTAAGGGATTTATTGATTTCCTCCAATTTTTTGTTTTTCTTTTCCTTCATTTCTATAAGGGCATTTTTCATTTCCTCTTTAAGGGTCCCTATCGTCTTCATAAAGTTATTTTTCAGGTCATTTTCTTCTGTTTCATCTGTGTTGGGATGTCCAGGTCTTGTTGTTGTAGGACCACTGGGTTCTGGTGGTGCCATATTGCTCTTTATGTTGTTGAATGTTCTTACACTGCTATCTACCCATCTGGGTTTGGGGCAGTTATAGGTACAAGTGTTGATTCTTCCTCCAATTGGTGCAGGTGGTGGTGTCTGTGCCTCTGGGGGCCAGCCACTCTTCTTCCAATTGGTCCAGGTGGAGCCTGTGCCTCCAGGGTCCTCTGATGCTGCTGGGGATGGTGGAGTAGCCTGACAGCAGGTGACTTGTCTGCTGAATAGCTGCTGGGGATATACTTGCTATCCTTTCTCCTAATGCTATATTGTTACATAACATTTCTTTGTATGTTCCAGCAGCAGCCTAGAAACTTGATTGCTTTGGTCACTTTAAGAGGAATTCTTCCTTGTGAAAATTTGATCAGCAAAGATAGATTGAACTAACTATAAATGAACACATGGTCATTGAACAGTAAGAACTTGGAATAAGGCTTTTTTTGTTTTATGATATTTTGACATTTGGCGTTCTTGCAGGCTGGAGAGACTGTTCCTAACACAGTTAGTTAATTCCCAGAGTGAATAAACAAGTCATATGCAAATATACCTTTCACATACAAACCGATGAATACCAAGTCCACATCCCAACCACCTTCTTTACAGGATACATGCATCAAGCCAATCCTTTCCTTGTTCAAAATCACCCCATTTGCTTTCTTTTCTTCAGGTGAAACCTCTCTAGACATTCTTGAACCTCTTTGTACATGTTCCACAAGTAGTCAGTCTTTCAGATATCCACATCAGTTTCCAGCACCATGAGGAAATAACACAAACATAGCCTCAGTTCCAGTGTGTTCCATTGGCCTGACATAACATCTCTCCAAAGGACCATGACCCTGAATTGTTTTGGAGGGGTCCCCAAAATGTTCTGCAGCAGGAAGGCCATCCTTGCCCAAATTTAAAAAAAAATTAAAGTATATGAAACAGAAGATAAAATATTATGAGGAATAGCCTTTCCTCCTCCTTTATTTCTGAATAATACTTAAGTTGTCAATCAACTCTTTCCATATAGATTCACCCTGAGAGTTATATGAAATACCTGTGATGTGGGTTACAGCATAATGTCAAAATTTCTGAAAAGGCTTGGCAGTGTATGCAGGACCATTATCAGTTTTCAATACTTTTCAAGGGGCCTAAAATAGCAAAAGCCCTGAGTCAAAAGATGATAACATCTTTTAACTGCTTCTCCTGATAAACAGAAAAATGAGCAATGAGTAAGTGTCCACAATGACATGACCATATTTTAACTTCCCAACACTAGGGGCATGAGTAACATCCATGTGCCACATACGACTTGTCAATAATCCTTTGGGAGTCATGACATAAGAGGGTAGAGGCATGATATTAACTCTTATACTTGAAGGGCATTTCTTAAATATCCAGTGCGGCTGCTCTTGAATTAGTGAAGAACATTTTTGTGGATGCTGAATCAGATGGATGAAAGTGTGCAGGAGGCTCTCATGATTCCCTTAGGTTGTCAGATCCTAGGAAAAGAGAGCTCTCAAGGGGAATCTGCCTTGCATTGCTTTCAGACAAATGTCCTAGAAGATTAGACTGTAACCTAATATGGCCAAAATAATCTGGATTTTCTACATCTACAATTCCTGTTGAATTAATAAATCATGGATAGAGGTGCCTGGGGAAGGGATCCATTCTGTTTCTAGATGCTATACTGCCAGGACTGCATATTGTGAATCAGAAAATCAGTTCATAGGTTGAAGGTAATGGTGTAAAGCAATGTAAATTATGCATAATTCTATCTGTTATAAGCACCTGAGTGAGTAAAAATCAATGAAGCATCTTTAGAAACCAGGGCATCCTACCGTCTCTTGTGGCATCTACAAATACTACATTGTAGAGGGTATCAGCTGAAGCTTGGTATTTTTAGGAAATAAAATAGCACGTTTTGATGCAAAATCATTAAGCTTGCTATAAGAAAAGTAATTATCAATTTGAAAAGGATATACAGAAAAAGTTAGTGTTGACTCATCTGAAGTAGTCATCAAAAATTCCAGCATTTTTATCATAAGGAATACAAATTTTTGGTGGCTGTTGTCCAAATAGTTGCTCTGTGTGAGACCTGCCCAGAATTATCAAGCAACCAGAAGCCGATAGGGAGTGATAACATTGTTTGGGCTGATAGTGAGATGTGTCTCTCATCCCAGAAATATCTTGGTCTCTTGTCCCAGAGCAACACTGTGGAGATGTTGGGAGAAGGGATAACTAACAATGAAGGAACAGCACAGGGATTTGAGACACGCTGAAGCTGAGCATTCCTCCGTACATTTTTCACACGCTGTAATGCTGTACACACAGGCTCAGTCCATTCTCCAGGAGATGAAGGATTATGATTCCCCTTAAGAACATCAAATAAAGGCTGCAGTTGTGGTGTGGGAATTTTTAACTAGTCCTAACCCAATTTAAGTCCCCTAGCAGTTTTTAGAAACATTTAGAGTTTTTAAGGTGTTTTCCCTGACTTCTACCCTTTGAGGAGCAATCGCTGAAGACTTTATCAACTTTCCTAGATAGAAGATTTGAGTAGTATGTTGAATTTTCTCAGGAGCTATAATCAATCCATAATGGGTTAATCCAATTTTTACTTCAGCAAACAAATCTTCCAGAATTCTGTTATTTTCAGCAGAATGCAGAGTATCATCCATATAATGTATAATAAAAGCAAGAGGAAACATCTTTTTAGCATCTTTAAACATCTCTCTTTAAAGAAGTAGCAACAAATTTACCATGTAGTTGAGGCACCACCAACCCTTGAAGCCAGAGATAACCCTTTAGTATACAAAAACAAAGTGGCAGATGGAGTCATCAATATCTCCTTTCTTTCAAAAGAGATGGATGGCAGTCTGGCATGTGGCATTAACATCCTCATATGCCAGTTGCTTGACAATAAGATCCCCTGCCTCTCCATCAGCCATCAGGTGACTAACCACCTGCAAAAGATGAGAAACAAAATCTTGCTATGACTCATCAGGCCTCTGTCTAATTTTAAAAAGTTCCTCTGTCTTTCTTCCTGAATCTGGCAACTTACACCATGCTTGCAGGGCCAAAATATTTATTTGCCCATAAGCCTCAGGAAGACATGTAATCTGTTGTTGAGCATCGCCACACTTCACCTTCTCCTACTAATATCTCAAAAGTTATAGGCACATTATTTTGTTGATTTCTAATAGCTGGGCCCTGAAATCTTTCTGAATAGTCAGTCCTCCACAGTAAATATTCACCCCTAGTAAGACAAGCTTTTGCTAAGATTCTCCAATCAGAAGGAAGAAAAGCTTCTTCAGAAATAGAATCAACGAGAGACAATGTAAAGGGAGCAGCTGGCCCATGTTGAGCATATGCCTGCTTAAGATCCTTAAGAGTCTTAAGTGAAATGGGTATATAATTTTTAACTCATTGCCTTGAGTTACTAGGATCAGGTATTTCATTGACGGGGAAAAGACAGATCCTCCCATGTCATCTCACATCTCCAGAGTCTCTTGCATCAGATACCTATATCATGGTTTATAAGGGACTAATTCTTTCATTAGGGGTTGAAGAACTTCCTTAATAACCTCAGTAAGAGATGAAGAAGCAAAGCTGTGAAAAGTCTCCATGTTAGCAGGAAATGCACTGGATGGATAGGCGTCAGGACCAGAGGGAATGGAGCAGGACGGGGAAGGGCAGGATCAGCGCAAGGCGGGTGACAGCCGACTTCATCACGAAGAGAGAAAGTGGACACTATGTCTTCAGGTTCTAACTTTCCTTCTATTCCCGGTCTTAGTTCCACCTTTTCCTTAGCACTTTCACTTTTAATTTTAACTGTATCACACTTATCAATTACTTTTTTTTTTGTTTTTTGTTTCTTTCCGAAGCTGAAAAGCATTCACTAGGAATTTTCTCTGGCCCTCTTGCATCTAATTCTCCTTGAATTACTCTTCCTAGCTGGGACCAAGCTCTGGGATCCAGAGATCCCTCTTCAGGGAAAGAATGCTGAAGTTTGCTAATGAACTCTGGGAGTTTCATCAGCTGATGGTGTCTCGCTTCAACTCCTTCTGCCAGCAATGAAGTTTGCAAAACTTCTGCAAACAAATGTCACTCCTTTGACCCTGCCTGTCCCCTTTTTATCTGCAATGAATTAATCTCCTGATTTATCATACTTGTGTGTGCACCATTACCAAGAGTTCACCACCTTAATTATTTCTTTTTCTTATTCTTCAATTCCCGTATTTCAGGTCTCTGGCATCACCTGTAAGCACCAGTGCTCACTTACCAAACCATTGTAGCTGAAGTTTTCTCTGGTCCTGCCCAGCCCCACGGACCCCCGCAACCACTTATAAAATAATCACTCAGAAGCTTATATTAAATAAACTACTCTGCCATTAGCTCAGGCCTACCACTAAATGGCTCTTACACTTAAACTCAGCTCATTTCTGTTAAACTATATGTCGGCACGTGTTCCGTGGCTTTACCTGTTGTCTTTACATGCTGCTCCCTGGATGGCGGGCTGGCGTTTTCTGACTCATCCTTCCTGTTCCCAGAATTCTCTTCTCTGCTTGTCCTGCCTATACTTCCTGCCTGGCTACTGGCCAGTCAGCATTTTATTTATACAGAGTGATATCCACAGTAAACCAGAGTCTCCTGATATGGTCAGTGGAATGAAAGTCAGGCTAGGTTGGAGGAGTCTCAGCAAGACTGAGGCTGAGGCAGGTTTATTTCAAGTGACCAGACTTTTTATACACTTATGAAGCAGGATACAGTGGCACTTGTTAGAATATAATGACAGCTGCAGGCTACTATCATAAGACTAATGTCTAATACTAATTGCTCTGCCAAGTTTCTAGATGCTTCACTGACTTGGACGGAAGCACAGAGACCCACAAGTGGCCTGAATGCTCCACTGCCTGTGGGAGTGCCTTGGTTTCTCAGGAACTGGAAAGCGCACAGTGTCCCAGGAGCCATGAACTCCAACCCGAAAACCTATGACAAGTGCCTCTCGAGGCAGCTGGACCAGAGCAACACCATGATTCACAGCAATGAAGTATTCTTATTTGCAGAAGCTCTGACTCTTCAGTAGAGACCTAAAGACTCCACCAGGAAACTCAAGAACTGGTGAACATGCTTCAGCTAAGTGACAAGATTAAAAACAAAACAAAACAAAAAAACAGTGGCCTACCTGTATACTCGTGACAAAATGGCTGAAAATGAAAGGAAGGAAACAATTCTGTGGTGATATTTGTCCTCTAACAAATAAAGCTTGCCTGAAAATCAGAAGGAGGAACTAGCCACTAGTTAACCATAGAGGTCTGGAGGTCTGTACAGACAGACAGGAAGTGATAGAGCTGGGCAGAAAGAGGCAGTGATAAGGCAGGGTGGAGAGAGGGGCTCACTCTCTTTCAGTGGAGGATTTCATAGGGGTAAGAACTGGTGGCTTGCTGCTCTGCCTCTCTGATCTTTCAGCTTTTATCCTAATATCTGGATCTGGGTTTTTTACTAATAAGACCATTTAGCAATTTGTGTTACACAATTCCATTCACAGTTGCCTTAAACTAACCCCAGTTAAGGATGTAAAGACGTCCCCACGGGAACGTTCAAATGCTGAAAGGGACAAATCAAAGAAGACCCTGGGAGACATGAAGACATCTCATGCTTGTGGACCAGAGGGACAGATAGCAAGAAAATCAAAAGCAATCTATAGGTTCAGTGAATCCTAATGCCATTCTTCACAGAAACAGAAGACACATCTTAAAATTCATATGGAAGCACAAAAGATCTGACGGCCAAAGCAACCTGAGCAAAAAGAACAGTGATGGTGGCATTACGGACTTGATTTCATGTCACACCACAGAGTCATAGTAACAGAAACAGACGTGTAGATCGATGGAATGGAATAAAGGACCCGTATATAAAGCAAACACCAACAACCACCTCCACCTGGTCTTTGACAACAATGCCCAAAATACATTAAGGAATGTATTTTGACAAATGTTGCTGGGAAAACAGGACAGCCACATGTAGAAAATGAAACTATATCTCACTTTTTGCAAAAATCGACTCCAAATACATCAAAGACGTTAATGCAAGACCTGAAACACAGGAACTTTTAGAGGAAAGGGTAGGAAAACAGTTCAAGATAGAGGACTCAGCAAGGACTCAAGTCACTCAGGAAACTATGGCAACAGGTGACAAACAGGACTTCATAAGATTAAGTCTTGGAGGCCAGGCGTTGGTGGTGCACGCCTTTAATCCCAGCACTCGGGAGGCAGAGGCAGGTGGATCTCTGTGAGTTCGAGGCCAGCCTGGGCTACCAAGTGAGTTCCAGGAAAGGCGCAAAGCTACACAGAGAAACCCTGTCTCGAAAAACCAAAAAAAAAAAAAAAAAAAAAAAAAAAAGATTAAGTCTTGGGCCAGCAAGATGGATCAGCTGCTAAAGAAAGGCACTTGCTGCTAGGCTTAACAGCCAGAGTTCAATCACAAGGATCCACATGGTGGAAGGAGAGAATCAGTGCCATGCTTTGTTCTCTGACCTCCACATGTGTGCTTTGTACTCATGGTATACACATGCGTGCACACACACACATACACACACACACACACACACACACATTATTTAATTTTTTTAAATGTCTTCTGCCCTGCAAAAAAACCAAATACTTAATTGAGTAGGGAGACAGCCCGAAGAATGGGAAAAGGTGTTTTCTAACTATACATCTGAAATATGATATATAAAAATATAAAACTAAATAACAAACAAGAGAGTATACAACACAATTAAGATAAAGGAATGAGCAGTTGTTGAAAGATGAATTATAAATGGCCAATAAATATGTAAAAATGCTTAATTCACCATCAGAGAAATTTAAATTAAA
This sequence comes from Peromyscus nudipes, assembly GCA_902168325.1. Lineage (NCBI taxonomy): Eukaryota > Metazoa > Chordata > Mammalia > Rodentia > Cricetidae > Peromyscus > Peromyscus nudipes. The sequence goes on along the minus strand of CABHPH010160389.1, from coordinate 29,957 downwards.
ACTAAATTAAGATTCCATTTTTCCCTGATCAGAATAGGAGTCATTACTACGAAAAAAACCACTAAATTATTTTTAAAAGTAGAAACATAAGAAACTTCCAAACTTCTGTACGAATCCAGTATTACTATAATACTAAAAAGAAGTAAAGACACAACAACAATAAAACTACAGGCCAATTTCCCTGATGAACATAGATCTAAAAAGCCTCACTAAAATATTTACAAATTGTAATGATACATTTTTCTGAAAATATCTCTGGCCTTACAACGGAATCATTTAAAACTATATACTTAACCTACTGCCCTACTGTTTACTCAGCCTGCTTAAGTTTTTCCTGCTTTGAAGAGAACAATGTAAACAACATTACTATTTCTTGAATTCTCCATGCAATCAGTTTTACAAGCTATGCCAAAAGCCTAGGTTTAATTTATGCATTGCTCAATTTCCCTTATCCAGAGTAATGTATTGTGTGTGTTGTGGTAATCATTTGCTGAAAGCAGTCAATAGGTTGGAAGCAACCTTAAATGAAATAAGTATCGCATAAATATTGGAAGCAATGTGAGTATATAGGTTGATAGCATCTGTTTGCTGTTTTGAGTAATGTTCTGGGTCAGCTGTGTAAGTAAAGTAACTACTTCCCTTGAAATACTGTGTTAAAGATCGCTGTAAAAAACTATCTCACCCATGCCACGCTTTCGGGGTTGTTATATAGAGAGCAAAGCCCTTCGTTAGGGACACAGAAACACACAGGCAGGGATTCAGACTCACGCACAGGCAGACACAGGCACAACCAACACAGGCACAATGCATCAGACAGAGCCAGGGACAGACAGATCAGACACAGACAAACAACGGGCAGACCAGTAACCACAGGGTGGAAACAGACAAATGACACAGGGAGAAGACTGGAGAATTCGAATTCGGGCTTGCTCTTGATCAAACAAATCCAAGAGGAAGTCCGTGTTTCTTTAAATGCAACATTGCTGCAGCAACCCCAATGCTGACACATAACAAAAAGATCATCCACCATGACAAGTTGGCTTTATCCTGTAAATGCAAGGTGGTTCAACATATATACACAAAAATATAATAAATCATATAAAAGAGTTTAAAGACAAAAATCACATGATCATCTCAAGAGGTGCAGAAAAGACTTTGACAAAATCCAATATGCCTTCCTGATGAAAGCCCTAGAGAGAGCAGGACTGGAGGGAACACACCTCAGTACAACAAAGGCTACGTATGCTAAAAGCCACAACTAACATGATTCTAAAGGGAGAACAACTCAGTCATCCCATCGAAATCAGGAACCAGACAGGGCTTTCCACTATCCCCACTCCTGTTCAATATAGTGTTTGAAACCTCAGCTAAACCACTAAGGCAAGGGAAGAAAAGGAGAAGATACAAATAAGAAAAGACGAAGTCAAATTATGCCTATTTCCAGATGATACAATATTATAGATAAGAGATAAGAGATCCCAAAACTTCTACCAGAAAATGTCTAGAAACAACAATTTCAGCAAAGTAGCAGCATACAAAATCAACTTAGAAAGATCAGTAACTTTTCTATTCACCGACAATAAACGTGCTGAGAAAGAGACTATGGATACATTCCCATGTACATCACATAAAATAAAGTGTCTTGGAATAACCAAGGAGGTAAAGACATCCACAGTGATAACTTTGTCTCCAAAGAAGTAGATTGTGGAAGGAATAAAACGAAAGGCTGTACCATGCTCATGGACTGATGGGCTTAATTGTGAAAAAGAAAACAGTCTATCAAAACCTTTTTGCAGACTCAATGCAATATCAACATACAACATACACATGTAGGAAAACTTAAGAATGTAATTAAATAACCTTTTTTTGCCTATATACACAGCAGCATCTCTTCCTTATTCATGGTTTCACTTCATATGATTTCAGTCATTTTATACCACAGTTAACTGTTTAATATTAACTGGAAAATTCTATAAGTTGAAATTTTGTAAGTTTTCAATTGCTCACTGGTAGGAAGGCTACCAAAATGGTAATAAATGACTAATGAATAGGGAACATACAGCGTGTCTATGCTGGGCAAAGGTTCTATTCAAGTCCTGGATGGGGCCACATGAGATTTCTTCATGCCACTCAGAAGTATTGCTTCCCAGGGTCAATGGAGCAGGCCAGCAGCAGTGCCCCATGTTAGGATGCCTCACTTTATGTAAGCATTGTACCATCACAAGAAGGGTAAGTATGGAACAATAAGATATTCTGAGAGAGAAAGACCACACACCTTTTGTTGCAGTATATTTTTAATTATGTTCTTAATTAATATTTTGCTATCAGTTTCTTCCTGTCATACCGTACAGAGGTATATACAGGAAAAGAAAATATATGTAGGGCTAGATGCTGCACATGTGCACACACTATAAGAAATGTTTTCAAGCAGTAGCATTTCCTCTAACCTGGTGTTTTTAATCCCACTTGTTTTGGATTTGCTTTACCTGGGAGCTGATATTTGATCCTTGGTAAGTTGCACTGCATGAGAGCTCTCTACCGAAGAGCTGAGTTGTGGGAGCCCTTTGAACCCCTGGAGCAGAGTTTGTGAGGCTCTGGGGCAGCATCTGCCAAAGAGGAGCAAAGGAGAGGTATAGGTGAGCCCTGAGGAGGCTTCTCTGCCTTTTATAATAAGCAGTTTGCTTCGGAGCCACAACTGAGCATAAGACAAACCACAGAGGAGCCAGCAGCCTGGACTGAGAATTGCTAGCCAATGTGCTTGCAGCTATGAACACTTCTCACTTATGATCTTTGAAAATTCTGTTTTCCAACATCACCTTCATGTTCCACTGTTTCTTCTAAAGCTGTCTTGCCATAAAGCAAATTTTATCTACAAAACTAAGATTTTAAAATATTATAATATTGCATAAAAGACATCTGAATCACTTTCTCAATATATTTGAACAAATCCCTCCTTAACATGAGAGTAAAAACTTTAATCATGTTAATATCTATTTGTATATGTGAGTTCGTGTGTTAGTGTGTGTGTGTGTGTGTGTGTGTGTGTGTGTGTGTGTGTTCATGTGGAAGCCAGAGGTCAATAGATAATCTCCTCAGTCATTGTGTACCTTATTATTTATTTAATTTTTTTTGACCCAGGGTCTTTCACTGAAGCTGGAGCTCACTGATTGGCTAGACAGGCTGGCCAGGGAACTCCAGAGATCTGTCTCTGTTGCCCAGGGACAGAGGTTACAAGTGTGTGTGGCTATTCCTAGCTTTTAAGTGGGCCTAAAGATCCAAACTCAGAGCCGGGCAGTGGTGGTGCTCGCCTTTAATCCCAGCACTCAGGAGGCAGAGCCAGGCAGATCTCTGTGAGTTCAAGGCCAGCCTGGTCTACAGTGTGAGATCCAGGACAAGCACCAAAACCACATAGAGAAATCCTGTTTCAAAAAACCAAAAAAAAGAAAAAAGATCCAAACTCAGGCCCTCATGCTTGTGAGACTGGCATTATATCAACTGAGCCATTGAGCCATATCTCCAACCCAATAATATCTGTTTTTGTAACATATATTTGAAAAACCCCTTTTATAGACCTCTAAATTCACCTGTATAAAAACCCTTCAAGGCAGGCAAAGCTGATGCTTATATGGTCAAAAATCAGGCAGGACAGTGAGATCTCAGCAGTAGCTAGAAAATAGCAAAAAGCTTGTGGCCCTGGGACAGAGAAGAGGGACTAACATCAGGAGGAGATGCAGTAAGTGGTGTTTTGTTACTGGTTTTTATCTTATTCTTTTGGCTCTTTGCTCTTTTGGGGGCCCGCCACCCAGATCCTAAATAAATCACACATAGTGTCTTATTCTTACTTATAAATGCCCAGCCTTAGCTTGGCTTGTTTCTGGTCAGCTTTTCTTAACTTTAAATAATCTCATCTACCTTTCGCCTCTGGGCTTTTACCTTTCTCTATTTCTGTATACCTTTCTTTTCTTCTTACTCCGTGCCTTGTTGTGTAGCGAGGTGGCTGGTCCCTGGAGTCCTTCTCTCACTCCTCCTGGATCTCTCCTCTTTATTCTCTCTGCCTACCAGCCCCACCCATCCTTTCTCCTGCCTTGCTATTGGCCATCCAGTTCTTTATTAGAATAATCAGATGTTTTAGACAGGCAAAGTAGCACAGCTTCACAGAATTAAACAAATGCAAAATAAAAGAATCTTTGTATCATTAAACAAATATTCCACCTCATAAACAAATGTAACACATCTTAAAATAATATTCTATAACATTTCCCTTCTTTGTCTAAATAAAAATAAAAGGTTTTAACTTTAACATAGTAAAACTACATACAACAAAAACAGTTATCAAGTAAGAATTATATTTACAATATTCAGTCCATTTGTGTTTAGCAAATTCAGAGAAAACACTCCACTATACATCCTATCTTAGTGACTCCAAAGTTTTATACCTAATTTAACTTCTTTCATAACTAAAGAAAACTGCAACTATAACTATTTAGTCTTCAACTCCATCCAAGACCCCAGAAGGATATTGTATTACTTGAGTAAACAGGAAGTGCACTGCAAGCAACTTCCAAGACTCTAGAAATGACAGAGACATCTGACTGCCTGGACAGGCACCCAAAGTTCCTCTGTGATGGTGGAGCATCCATCTTCAGCCTATAGGCCTAGAGTATCTGGCAGACTTTTCTATGAAGCAGAAACTTTGAAGGACTGTCCTGCCTTGTTTTGTCAAAGTTCATCAGTTGCTTTCCTCTGTATCCTGCTGAATGTCTGGCAGACTCTTCCTTCATGAAGCAGAAACACTGAAGGACAATTCTACCTTATTTTGGAAAAGTTCAGCAGTCACATTCCTGTAGGTCCTGCATGCCCAATTTATACAGCATACTGTCAAGCAGTCAAGGCAAAAGCAGTTTCTTGCCCAAATGGCTAACTTTACCACAATGAAAGCAAATTCCTATGGAATTTCTTCAATGCTCATCATCCTTTTATGAAGTAAATTGATACTTCCAGGAGCAGATGTGTCTCATTGTCATGAAAAGCCCTAAGCTAATAAAACATTTTAAATGCCATATTCTGTAGGTCTTCGAAGTGTTTGAAAATCATTTATCTATCTAAAATATATCTCTACATAATCTTGAAACCTTACCTAACAGATCTACAAATTTGATTGTTATAGATGACTAGCTACTAACCTGTTTCTTGATTATCCTAAATAGTTTATAATAATAGCTTTAAAAAACTAGAATTTTACTTTACATTTTTAAATGAACTGCATGGGTACAATACCTTAAAAAGGAGTAGAAACATATATATAGTATAACAAAAACTAACTTTAAATTTGTATCAATGTGCTATATTCTCCTAAACTATAACAAACATCCATAACTGTGGTGGTATTGTGTTCCCCAAAATATTGTGTATGCTAATAAACTTATCTGGGGTCAGAGAACAGGACAGCCACAATATTAAACATAGAGGTTAGGCAGTGGTAGCATATGCCTTTAATCCTAGCATTCCAGAGACAGAAATCCCTCTGGATCTCTGTGAGTTCAAGGCCACATTGGAAACGGCCAGGCACGGTGATACACACCTTTAATCCCAGAAAGCCACACCTTTAATCCCAGGGAGTGGTGGTAGAAAGCAGAAAGGTATATAAGGCGTGAGGACCAGAAACTAGAGGCCTTTGGCCTGGAGAAGCCTTTGGCCTGGAGAAGCATGTGGCTGGTTAAGCTTTCAGGCTTCTAGCAGCAGTTCAGCTGAGACTCATTCTGGATGAGGGCTCGGGGCATCCAGTCTGAGGAAACAAGACCAGCTGAGGATTCAGCGAGGTGAGATAGCTGTGTCTGGTTCTGTCTCTCTGACCTTCCAGTGTTCACCCCAATACCTGGCCCGGGTTTGATTTTATTAATAAGAACTTTTAAGATTCATGCTACACATAACCTACCAAATAACTGAAGACCAGCAACACTCTGCCCCCAACTCTTGGGAACGTGGGCATGATTTTCTTTGAATTGCTTCTAGTTGTCTGTGGGCAAAGCATCTTTAGAGGTCCCTAAGAAAAATTGAGATAACAGTCAAGTCCTGGGAAGACCAGCTGAAATCTTTGACATTTATCACCTGTCAAGATTCAAGAGGTCTCCCCTGATCAAACCTAACCCATATTAACCTGGAATGAATCCACCGCCTCTTGTTTCCTATGGAAACAAAAGCAAAATCTCTTCTGCAAAGCATACTGACTTCCATTTGACAAATACATTTTTTGACATTTTAAAATTTAAGATAGCCCTAAAGTATCTAGGTTGGTTCAAATTTGCAGTCCCACTCACAACCCCATGTCTCCTGGCAGCTGTCTTTTACTTATCAGCATTCAAATAATTCTAAATCAACACAATACAGGATCCAGACTCCCTGTGTATTTCCCATCTTTATGTAGCTTTTTCCTTTTATATTATTTTTACTGTCTCTTTAACGGCTTTATTTTATTTTTTAAACTATTTTTTCTTTCTATAACTGCTTATACCCATTTTCTTCTCTTTCTTAAGCCTATGTACATTGTAAAACACACTGGAACCTGTTTATAGGTGTTTTTCCATTTGAACCTCTTTTACTGCATAATATTTAGCTTTTTTTTTTTTTTAACCACACTAAACTTTAAACTGCTAAGCTACACCTGGATCCTCTGCATGGATCTCAGCTGACTCTGCCTGCTCTTGGGGTGTGAAAACCTAAAGCTCGGGCTGGGTTGGAAGTGGATGACTAAAAACTGCATTCAACTTCCTAGCTATGGAAGATATTACCTGTGCTGCCACAGGTGGTTTTTACCTAGTTTGCAGTTTCTATTTAGCAAGGCCTCTGAATAGCAGCACCTCTTAAAGGAGACTTGTCCCTTTTTTTCCCTAGATTTCTCAGGCCCTACATGGAAATATGAGAGCCTCACAATGGCACGCCAAAATGTAGTTGGTTGTTTTTACTCTTTTCTCTTTGGGGGTCTGCCATCCAGCTCCCAAATAAATCACACATGGAGTCTTATTATCATTTATAAATGCCCAGTTTAGCTTGGCTTGTTTCTAGCAAGTTTTTGTTTACTTAAATTATCCCATCTACCATTTGCCTCTGGGCTTTTCTTTTTCTATTTCTGTACTGTTGTATGATATTTTAATTGTGTTCTGACAAATAAAGCTTGCTTGGAGTCAGAGGGCAGAGCTAGCCACTAGCCAACCAAAATTAACCATAGAGATTTTGGAGGACCGTAGACAGATAGGGCAGGAGATAGTAAAGAGGGGTGGAGAGGGATCTTGGCCCTTTTGGAAGAAGGAACTGAGTAGGTAGGAGAGGACTGATGGTTTCTCTGACCCTTCAGGTTCTTACTCCAACATCTGACTCCTGAATTTTTATTGATAAAGAAAAATAAGACCGCCGGGCGGTGGTGGCGCACGCCTTTAATC
>CABHPH010160389.1:0-22421 GCA_902168325.1 Peromyscus nudipes | reverse complement strand
AAAAAAAAAAAAAAAAAAAAAAAAAAAAAGAATAATAAGAACAATGCCTCATCTGGTGTCCAAATTTTGAGGCATGAAAGCAGGAGATAGACACTCACCCCTGGCATTGCAGCCACTGTGGGCAGCTGCTGCTGGTAGCCATGGCCACAGTCACCAGAGTCAGCAGATTTTTTCCTCTCTTGCCTCAAGCCCTCTGTTCAAGTCTGGGAATTTCCAGTTGCAGCCTTTCTACAACAGTCTCCACAGACCCCAAACTCCACAGGCACCTGGGCTCCAAATGCTGCCAGAGTCAGCAGCCCACGAGCAGCCAGCTCTGCCTTTAGGCAGCTCTGCGCTCTCACTTCCCGCCTGTCACATGTGCTGCTCTACATGTTTCCCTGTGCCCGCCCTTCAGACAGCTGTCTCCTTGGCTCCTTTTTCCAGTGGGTTGTGGGCTTCCCTTGGACCTTTTCCTCAGGCTGCTGCCACATTAGGTCAGCTGCCCCAACACCTGCTCTGACTTCTATTGTTGTTGCAACTGCCACATACTAATGTGCGAGCAGCCGCAGCTGCCCTCAGTCAGGCTGTGTACCAACTGTGTTCTCCGCCCAGGCGTGCTACACAGCTTCAGCCAGCCTCACACTCCACTGCTGTCATCAGCAGATCTGGTGAGACACCCAGGAATTCTTAAAAGGGGGAATTAGTTAAATTTTTAAAAAAGGAGAGGAGTTTTTTTTTTTCCCCCTAACATTAAAAATGGGAAACATTACAATGCATGGAGTTAGGTTTCTGTATAGTTCCACAATGGAGGGTTTGAAAAGGAACAATTAAATAACGTGATAATCAACTTAGCTGGGACTGACATAATGTCATTTATCATTTTGGTATTTCTTATTTTATCCCTAAAAAGTTGTTTGTTATCAGTGCCAAATATGAAAAATTGACTGATAAGATAAAATCCTTAGAAAGACAGACTAATGGAACTAAGAAAAATGTTCACACACAGACAGAAAGACAGACTAATGGAACTAAGAGGAATATTCATTCACAGACAGAGGAGTTCAGAGTAGAAGTTATGACACCATGACATTAGGAAACAAAAGAGAAAAGGCCCAGGGTTATTGGAAAACCAACCTTAATTTATCCAGTTACCACTCGAGAACAACCACCAGATTATTGGCATCCCCGAGGCTATTCAAGACTTAACTGGGAACCTATAGAAATGTTAGCTTTGAAGAGATTTAAGGAAGCAATAGTTTCATATGGTATGCATTCACCTTTTGTGAAGCAGATGTTAAATGTGTGGGCCCCTCAAAACAGAATTATTACACAAGACTAGAAAGATTTAGTTACAGCAGTATTGGAATCTGGTCCTCAGTTGCAATGGACTAGCTGGTGGAGAGATGAAACTAGGGCTATCGAACAGCAAGGTCAGGTTAGAGGTTATAAGATTTCCCAAGATCAAGTCCTTGATGAGGGCTACTATGCTGATGTGGAAAGATGGGTTACATTTGATGATCATACCTTGTCCCTATGCTGTACAACAGCTTTGAATGCTTGGGACAGTACTAAAGAGTCAGGAAAGAGAACTGAGCCATTTAATAAAATTATACAATACAAAGCCCAAAAGAAGCCTTCACTGATTTTTTACAAAGATTGACTTCAGCTATAAATAGAATGATATCAGATCCAGAAGTTAGAAGAGTATTAATTGAATCTTTGGCGTTTGAAAATGCTAATTCAGAATATAAAAGGGAGTTCAGGCCTTTAAGGGAAAGATCTAAAATGATATCCCGCAAAGGTTTATTATTAATTTATTAATGGGGTACAGTGGGGATACAGGACTAGATTGATGCTGCCTCTGATTCAGCTACTGAGTCCTGCCATTCTGCCTGGGGGAGATAGGGACCAACCACAAGTCACTCTTTGCTGCGTCCTCTGGCTTCAACCACACAAGAGAGAGAGTGCATGACCCCTCTTCCTCTGCTCTTACGTGGTCAAGTATGCAGGCAAGGCTGTGCCCTGGGGCTTTCTGCCCCAAAGCCATGGCTGAATGGAATGAATTCCCAAACAAAGATCAGCACCTATAGATGAAGGGATTAGAAATACAGCTGATATTGGATCTCATGCTTATGACGATGCTTGGAGAGAAGTGACTTCTAAAAATTTTAAGAAAAATTAAAAGGGTAGATGTCTTAATTGTGGTAAACCAGGTCATTTGAAAAGGGATTGCAGGCAAGGTGTTGCTAGGAACAATGTTTTTTTCTAGAGAGAATCCAAACAGAAGGCCCCAGCCTTCTGGAATATACAGAAGGTGCGACAAAGGCTGACATGGACTAATGAATGCAGATCAACACGGAACATGCGAGGTAACCATTTGCCATTGGGAAACACCATAAGAGGCCTCTCACAGGCCTCCATATCAAATTTCATTCAATCATTCCCTATCAACATTAGGGAAACTCCTCCACAAAGCAGCTAAAAGACTTAATGCCTGTTATGGAAAAAAACATACTGCTCTGGATGACAGAACAGCTTTAGAAGATAAAATAAATTTTTGGGAGAAACCATAAAGTCAATATTTTGGCAAACTTCTATGAAAGATCAAAGACCTAAGTTAAAATATGAATAAATGACATTGTAATTGAGGGTCACATAGACATGGGCAGATGTTAACAATAATTGCACCAAGATCTTGGCATCTAAATTGGCCTCTTCAGAAGGTAAATGTTCAGCTTTTAGGGATTGGAACTTTGTGTCAAATAAAGCAAAGCACAAGATGGGCTGAATGTAATGGGCTGGAAGGACAGGAGGAAAATTAAAGCCATATGTAGCAACATAGCAATGAATTTGTGGGGATCCAATTTGTTACAGCGATGGAACACCCATATTAACACTCCTCCAATCTCAGAAACAAACCATAAACTAACGTACACTTCTGGGAAAAATATTAAAAGGTATTATAAAGAACAGCCACCTTCCAGGTTGCACATAAACAGGGAACAATAGCTGCTGATCTTTCAAAGACACCAACAGCCCTATCTTTAAATGGTTAACTGAAAAAAACTGTCTGGGTGGAACAATGGCCTTTGACATCAGAAAAATTAAAGGCCTTAGAACAGTTGGTACAGGAGCAGCTAAATGCTCAACATATTGAAGAATTGACCAGTTCTTGGAATTCTCCTGTATTTGTTATTAAAAAGAAATTTGGAAAATGGAAAACAGATCTAAGAGATATAAATAAGGTGATTCAGCCAATGGGCTCTTTATAGCCTGTAATTCCCTTCTCTATTACCTAAAGGATGGCCTAGTACAGTGATTGCTTTAAGAAATTGCTTTTTACTATACCTTTGCAAGAACAGGATAGAGAAAAATTTGCCTTCACAGTGCCTAATTTTAATAATTCCAGCTGTTAAAAGCTATCAATGGAAGGTCCTTCCACAGGAATATTAAACAGCCCTACCTTGTGTCAATGTTTTGTACAATAGCCATTGAAAATAATTCATAATAAGTTTCCTCAATCTACAGTTTACCATTATGTGAATGATATCTTATTGGCTGATTCAGGTGCAGACGCATTAGAGAAAAGGTTTGAAGAAGTAAAGAAAATTTTGCCTTGTTGAAGATTACAAAGTGCCTCTGAATAAAATACAAGGAGAAGATTCTATTAATTACCTAGGATATAAGATAGGTTTACAAAAAAATCAACCACAGAAAGTACAAATCAGAAGAGATCAATTACAAACTCCTAATGGTTTTCAAAAATTGCTGGGAGATATTAACTGGCTATGGCCTGCAGTTGAATTAACAACTCAAGAATTAGGTAATTTATTTCAAACCTTACAAGGTGATAAGAACTTAAATTGTCCAAGAAAATTATCAGCTGAGGCTGAAAGAATTGGCTTTGGTAGAAAAACAATTACAGGATGCACATGTGGATCTTTTGAATCCAGAGCTTGATTATATTCTGATATTTTACCTTCTACGCATTCTCTTACTGGAATTCTAAAGCAGAGAAAAGATAGTATCTTAGAATGTTTCTGTCACCCCTAGACAACATTAGGTAGTTTTAAGAACATGACACCCACATTCCCAAGAGGTGAGGTGGGTAGCTTTTAGTAGTTGACTGGGTTATGGATGTTTGTCATCATTTAGGGGGGTTGGTTACAAGTTGTTACTGGTAATAGTCAAGAAAAAAGCGGAACAAAGGAGATTAGATTCAGGGATCTTGTTCTAAAAAGAAAAAGGGGGGATATAGACATAGGATAAAAAGGTAGATTATTGGATCTACTTTTAGACCAAAAAAGCAACTACTAGTTTTAAATATTTTACATTGGTATGGATTTTTTTATATTGATACAAATTTAAGGTTATTTTTGTTAGAACCTACTATACCTACATTTCTACTCTTGTTTAAGATATTGTACCTATGCAGCTCATTCAACAATTTAATGTAAACTTCTAGTTCTTGAAAGTTATTACAAACTATTTAGGACAATAAAGAAATGCAGGTTAGTAGTTAGTCATTTATTACAATCAAACTTGTATCCATGTTAGGTATGTTTTCAAGGTCAAACAGAGATGTATTTTAGATAGGCAAGTGGTCTTCAAACACTTCAGAGATCTATAGTATATGACACTTAAGCTGTTTTGATGACATAAGGTTTTTTTTTTATGACAATGAGACATGTGTGCATCTGGTAGCATAATCTACTTCAAAGAAGATGATGGGCATCAAAGAAACTCCATATGGAGTTTACTTCCTTTGTGGCAAAAGTTAGCCACTGGGTAAGAAATTGCCCTTGCCTCAACTGCTGATAGTATGGTGTCCAAACTGGACAAGTAGGACACAAAGAAAGTGACTGCTGAACTATGCCAATACAAGGTAGGGCAGTCCTTCAAAATTCCTGCTTCACAGAAAAGTCGGTCAGATATTCTAGGCCTGCAGGCTCAAAATAGATGCCCCAAAGTTGCAGAGGAACCTTGGGTGACTGTCCAGGCAATGAGCTGTTTCTGTTATTTCTTAATTTTGGAAGTTGTTTTCTCTATACTTCCTGTTTACTCAGGTAATATTATATCCTTTTCAAGTCTTTGATGGAGCTGAAGGCTAGTTAGTTCTAGCTATAGTTTTCCTAGTTACCAAATTCAGAAAAGAAACTCACAAAAGATGTGTGAAGTATATAAAGTTGAGAGACATAAAAAGATAGTTTTGGGTTAGTAATACAAGCTAGGATAGAAAGTGAATTAGGTACAACACTTTGAACTCACCAAAATAGGATAGATAATGGAGTATTTTCTCAGAATTCATCAAATGAAAATGGACTGGACATTGTTAATGTAATTCTTACCTGTATATATTTATATATAGTTCTTGTACTTGTATATATTTTTACTTTGTTAGTTAAAATCTTCCATTTTTTAGACAAAAAGGGGAAAATGTTGTGTGATATTTTGATCATGTTCTGACAAATAAAGCTTGCTTGGAGTCAGAGGGTGGAGCTAACCACTAGCTGACCAAAATTAACCACAGAGGTTTTGGAGGGCTGTAGACAGACAGAACAGGAAGTAGTAAGGTGGGGCAGAGAGTGATCCCTTTTTGAGGAGGGTATAGAGCAGGTAGGAGAGGACTGGTGGCTTCTCTGCTTCTCTAATCCTTCAGGTTCTTACACCAATATCTGACTCCTGAACTTTTATTGTTAAAGAATAATTAGATTAATGCTTCACTGTATATCTTTCTCTACTTCTTACTACATGCCTTACTGTGTAGCTGGGTGGCTGCCCCTGGAGTCCTCCTCCTTCTCTTGTTCCTCCCAGACTTCTCCTATTTATTCTCTCTGCCTTCCAGCCCTGCCCATCCTTTCCTGCCTTGCTATTGGCCATTGAGCTCTTCACTAGAACAATCAGATGTTTTAGACAGGTAAAGTAGCACAGCTTCACAGAATTAAACAAATGCAACATAAAAGAATGCAGCACATCTTTGCATCATTAAACAAATGTTCCATGGCATAAACAAATGTAGTACATCTTAAAATAATGTTCTGCAACAGTGTTGGCCTTGGCTTGGCTCAGGTGGCATCTCATCTGGACATAAACAGCACAAAGGTCATCTGGAAGACTGAAAAACTCCAGAAGATGGCCAAGCTCAGGGAAAGATGGAGAGGAATGAGGGGCAGGAAGAAAGGAGGGAAGCCTGAATAGAGGGAGGGTTCATGGAAAAGAGGGAGGAAGTCCTATCATTAGCTGTGGCAAGCTCTGATCTGGGTGGAATGTTTACCAACACCAAGGGAACACACTTGCCTAAGCACTCTTTTCAGATTGCATTGGGAACTACGTAGACTTCAGCCTTCTGGAGGCATCAGCTCAGACACCTGGATTGACGCTCCCTGATGATCATTCTCAATTTTATTTTCTTTCCTTTTAGGTTTTGGAGGTTAAACCAAAGGCCTTATACTTGCCATGCCAAGCATGCATTCTCTACTGAGCCACACCTGCCCTTCCTAAGTGATTTATTCAAGGTGGACTGTCAACCAGACAGCCTCCTTCAAGCCCTAGTCCCTCCTCCAGCTAGGGCCTAAGCAGCCCCTGAATGCCATAATCTATGTGGTATGCCAAGGAAGATGTTTCTGGTGGATGAAATGATTTATGGACCAAGGCTCCTGCCCCCTGTGACCCCACTATCCCCAGAGCCCCTTGTAGTCTAGATGCAGCTGGCAGAAGGTGAACACGTGGAAGGCACTTTCTAAAAGTTTAATCTCACCCTCCAGCACTGGTCCTTGATACAATGGATACTCCTTACCATAAGAAAGGCTAAGAAGTGCCCCTTAGTGATAGTCCAGGGAGGGGAAACATACCCTGCATGAACAGAGTCTGCTCCATTAGCTGGATTTCCTTGAGAGTGATTGTTGACATCTTTCTGTCTGTTTCCTTGGCTGTAGAATGAAGCTTTTGGACTGTGGCTGTAGCTCAGTGGCGGAGTGCTCGTCTAACATGTGATCCTGGGGATCTCTCCATTGCACTGGAGGGAAGAAGGAAGAGAGAACACTAACCATGGTACCCAGTTCAAGGAGTTCCACAAGGATTGTGTGGGATACATGGAAGACTCTTCAACAGTGTCAGGTTCTCAGAAAGCCCTCCATAGGTGCTGGCCATTGTCACTGTGTCATCCTTGTCCTCACTTTTCTTATCACCATAGTTACTCCTGGAGAGTCAAGTAGCAGGGACATCATCTATACCCTTTGACTTGGAATCCAGAGAGAACTCGCCCTGCTTCTCCACAGGGCTGCTACACGAAGTGATTCGATCCCAGCCTTCTTCCTTCACTACAGATGCTTCTCTAAATAGCACACATGATAAAATCTGCTCAGGCTGCATGAAAGCGGCTGCTGGACTAATGGAAGTGTATGGGAGACTTCATCTCAAGTTATATTCCGGTTTTATCTGACATTAAAATTCTTCATTTCAATGAAAGCATAAGAAAGCCATGCTGAGCAAAAGTTCAGCTGAAAGGGTATTAGTCCCTAGGCTTACACTTTGAGGAAGAACACGCACACTTCATTTTCTCAGGGCCTCCTCACATCTGTCCCTTCATATGTATTTATGAAGCACATATTGAAGCCGATTTTTTTGATGACTCCTTGCCCCTCTATCCTTCTGCCTAAGGCAGACACTATCATCTAGCTTAAGTTAATTCTGTTTTATTTGTTTGGCTATTGAGAAGAATTTGAGGAAAGGGAATGTTCCTTCAGTGAATAAGCCACACATTTTCAATCAGGTAAATAAAAATGGAAAGGCAAATATCATCAGTCAAGAAAAGTAAGGTTTCACTCACTGTTCTTGAGCTATTCGACCACCTAATGCTGCTATTTGTCTGCTTAATAAACTGGGGCTTTATCACCAATGCACTGTGATCATTATTCAACCCCCAGACTGCCTGTGCGTCTGGCTGGCTGTTGTCACTCCTTTATTATACCGACTCACTTATCAGCTTGGAGAATCTGCAGTACAGTTGATCCAGCCTGCAGGACATGAAACTGAGTTAGAAGCATGAACTCATTCTCACCCAGACAGGAAGCATTAAACAAGGAGATTTTGAACAACGTCATCTAGTCAGCTCATCCACTTCCAAAGTTAGAAGAATGGAAAGAGTCTGAGCCTAATCTCCTAAACAGGCCAGCTCTGCACTCAGGAATTCTTGGAGAGGTTTTCAAGTGTTCTCTGAAGGACAGAATGCTGTGAAGTCCAGGTCTGGAAAGCCTCTTGGACACTTATGAGTGCATTGCTCCTGATTGGGTGACACTAGAGGTCCCCCAGAGGCCTGTGAGGAGGTTCAGAGAGATTAATGTGCAGGGGGCTGCAATGTGTCTGCCAACATCTGCTCCTCACTCTTGATGGTAACAGATTGTGGCTGTACACACTGCTGCCCAGGGAGATTACATTTCCCAGATGTCCATGTGGTTTGATGCGGACTTGGAGGTTTTTATAGGGGCGATGTGAGCAAAAGTGATGCCTGCCATCTTTGGGTCTGGGATTGAAGGCATCAAGAGGAACTTCCCACTTTGACTCCCAGTTCCTCAAGGCCAGAGCCTAAAATGACAGTCCTAATTCTGTCAATGCAGGAGATGGACACACCTTAGGGTCTCACTCTTCCAGAGTCCACTGGGGAAACACTAGAAATGCACAATCAAAGGCCCTACCCAAGACCTACTAAAACAATCTGTGTTTTAACTAGGTCCTCAGGGCGATCCAATATACATTGAATTCTGAGGCACACTGGCCAGTGGGTGGCAGAGCTGAGGTCTGGCATGAACCTGGGTCTCTATGGGAGCAGAGCTGTGCCACTGACCTCTAATGGTCACACTGGACCTGTAAGAAAGGGAATTGCATTTACTACGGGAGCCAGTGTATTTAGAGAGTCATTGTTGCTGGTACTTAGATTTATCTGAAAACAAGTAGTGTGGCAGAATTCACAGGGACTCATTCATCAGACCCTACTGTCAGCTCCCAGGAAAGTTCCTATCCCAGAGCTAGCCAGTCTTAGAAAGATGCCATGGGTCTGAACAGTTTGAAGATCTACCGGAACCAAAGGAAGTTCCTACCACTGTGTGAGGATTCTTGACCTAGGAGGCTCCGATACTCAGGAGCCATTGGTAAAGTCGGGGGTGGGGAAGGGGAAGAGAGTTCCTGATGTGCAGGTACTTGGTTTCAGGTTGAAAGACTAGAAAGATCAAAATAATTGAGAATCAGCTGCAGTTCACAGAATGTTCCAGATCTTCCTGACTGCTGCACCAAACTTGGGGTTGCATTCTCCGTATCCCTCCGCCAGCAGACAGGCGTCCCTGAGGTTCACCAGCCCAGTCGGAGCATGCCGCGCCTGCCCCGGAGCTGTTTCCAGGACAGCGTCTGTTCTGTGGAGGAAATGACAAACTCACATTCCAAAATGATACTTCCCACAAGCTTGGGCA
Organism: Peromyscus nudipes; assembly: GCA_902168325.1. Taxonomy (NCBI): domain Eukaryota; kingdom Metazoa; phylum Chordata; class Mammalia; order Rodentia; family Cricetidae; genus Peromyscus; species Peromyscus nudipes. Next base: position 12,981 of record CABHPH010160389.1, on the reverse strand, counting down.
CCTGGGAGTCAACGTGAGCAGCTACACACCCCTCCACACTCCTCACCTAGGCCTGTCCCATGTACCCCAGCCTCTGTTTCTATCACACAGAACACTGCCATTCCAAAAGAATACTCCTTTTTCTGTCTTCTTGGTTTTTTAACTATGTTTTTAAATTACTTGTTTATTTTATTGGTGTTTTGTTTGCATGTATGTCTGTGTGAAGGTGTATGTATGTTGAAGGTGTCTGACACCCTGGAACTGGAGTTATAGACAGCTGTGAGCTGCCATGTGGGTGCTGGGAATTGAACCCGGGTCCTCTGGAAGAGCAGACAGTACTCTTAACTGCTGAGCCGTCTCTCCAACCCCATCTTTGTTTTTTACACATGCCTTTTCCTTCTGCATTTGTCAAAATTTTCCTATTGAAAACATATTTGTTCTTTCTTCCTTCTTTATTTTTTTTGAAAAGACATTTTTCTTTCTCTCACATGAATTTCCCTTCAGTGTTCCCTTATCAAAACTTACTGCCCAGATTCTGGCTCCATCTGGTGACAGGGAACACTGTTGTGTGACAGAGATGAGCTGAGGTCCCCATAGAAGTGCCAGGTCCTGCCCTAGGCCCAGCGATCACTCACCACATCAGAAAGCAAGGGTGCTCACCAAGACATGGAGAGTCATGTCAGCACCAGGCGATGCAGAAGGCAAAGCAGATACTTGTTATAAAATGTGTCAGATATATTTCAATGGAGTGAAATCAGCTTTTAAAAGTCATGTGTTTCGGGCATGCATGTGTGCATGCTTGTGCGTGCGCATGTGTGTTGTGTGCTTATTGAATGGAGGTGCAAGCTGGGGTTGTGCCTCAGGTGTCTTTCCTCAGGCACTGTCCTCTTTGGATTTTGAGACAGAGTCTCGTATTGGTCTGAGGTTCACTGATTTGGCTAGACTAGGTGACCAATGCGATCTTCCTATCTCTGCCTTTGCAATGCTGGGATTACAAGTGTTTGCCTCCATGCCGGGCTGTTCTGCAGGCTCTGGGGATCAAATTTGGGTCTTCATGCATGGACACAAGCACTTTACTGATGGGACCATCTTCCGAGCCCCAAAACCATGGATTTGTGATACCATGCCCAACCCTCCATAAAACAAAACCACCCCCATTGTCAACCTCTAAAGATCTAAGGCACCAACTTAGTCTTCTTTTTAAACATTGATCTTGGATGTTTTTATCTTCTGAAAGTTGATTTATAAATCTTAAAATGTTTCAAATGGCAAATGTGGTCAAAGGAGAAAAAGTCAACATTTACTCTGTCTTCTTTCTGCAAATTATAACTCAAAGCATACAAAATGTAGACATGTGCATTCTTTGTCTTTGCACAGTTCCTGGGTCTGGGCCACTTGCAGTATGAATCTTAAAAGTCTTATTAATAAAATCAAACCTGAGCCGGGTATTGGAGTGAACACTGGAAGGTCAGAGAGACAGAATAAGCCACAGCTACCTCACCTCGCCAGATCCTAAGCTGGTCTTGTTTCCTCAGACTGGAGGCCTCTGAGCCCTCATCCAGAATGGGTCTCAGCTGAACTGTGCTGCTAGAAGCCTGAATGCTTAACCAGGCCAAATGCCTAGCCAGGCCAAATGCTTCTAGTTTCTGGTCCTCACGCCTTATATACCTTTCTGCTTTCTACCACCACTCCCTGGGATTAAAGGTTCACTTTCTGGGATTAAAGGCATGTGTCACCATGCCTGGCCATTTCCAATGTGGCCTTGAACTCACAGAGATCCAGAAGGATTTCTGTCTCTGGAATGCTAGGATTAAAGGCGTATGCTACCACTGCCTAACCTCTGTTTAATATTGTGGCTGTTCCGTCTCTGACCCAGATAAGTCTATTAAGGTACACAATATTTTGGGGAACACAATACCACCATAGCCACTTACTTAACAGGACCTGCCAGCACGGCCATGCCAACCATCCCTCCTTCCTCACATGACCAGCTATCTTGTACTTCTGTGGTAAGGCTGCCCTGAGCTGGCACACCCACTGCATCCTTGTCCTTCGGCTGCCCAGAGCCAGCCTGAGGGGCGAGTGCAAAGGTTGTAGTTCATTCATTTGCTCAGGTGCAGATGGAGTGTTAAGTCTTAGAGCAAAGGGGCTGCTGTCTCCAGATCTGCTCTGGGCTTGGAAGAGACAGTTAACCCTAACCCCTAACCCTAACTCCAACCCTAACCCCAACCCTTGGAAGAGAGCAGAAATAATGCCTCTCCAGGTGAACTTTTATCAGTGAAACACCACATGGGCTTGCCTCCATTATTACCTATGGACATTTCAAAAGTGTATGGTCCCACAATGGCCCCGGAAAGGTGTCGTATGGGCAAAGAGCCAGTATTTCTGAGGCAGCACCGGCTCAGCCCTCTCTGCTTCATTTCCCTCCTCCCTCTCTCTGAAGTTCCCATAGTGCATGGCCTCTTAAAACCTCGCACACAACACCCCACTCAGGCTTTGGAGCAGGAAACTTAACGTAGGCGGCAGATAACCAAGCACCAGACGCAGCAAATCGCCAAATTATCTCAGCTAATACATAGTGAATTTTAGAACTAGATTAAACCAGACTCTTCTTCTGGTCTCACTTTATATCTGCCCATAGCTGGTAGGATCACAGAAGAGAGATGAGTAGTTAAAACCCCTCCAAATGGTACATGTAGGAACAATATCTACATCCTGGTTTGTGTGATGAGCAGGAAGTTCTTTCTCTTTTCCAGCTCACCTAATTTCCATTACCCCAAGCTGTCCATTACCCACTGTCTCTAGGTAATTTCTGTATCTGCCAAAGACAGGCAACAGAGCAGAGCAGACATGCTTGTACCAGGGTCAATACACACACTATATTCTTGGGCTTCTCACTTAATGCTAATTAAAATTTACATCACCCGGGTCTACAAGGCCTTCTTTATTTCCTCTCTTCCTCCCACACATCACACAAACCAGGATACTACAGAGCAGGGGTGGAAACTCAGGGGAGATTATGAACTAACTGGGAGTTACTACAGCAAGTGTCATCATTTCCTTGGTTCTTCTAGGAAAGAGGGATTTGGTTTTTATGAACATTAATAAAAAGCTGCTTCTCTGAGTTTCATAGCACCACAATCCCAGAGTGTAATTCTCCAGACTTAATGATGAGGAACACATAGTAGAAGATTGGAAAGACTAATTTTTATTTCATGAAACAATTATTGAATGTAGGAATTCAATTTTGCTATAAGAGCTGTGAAGAATCCCTATCTACGTCAGCACAGATCAGCACAAGTCTTAGTGGTTTTTCATGTTGACAGAGGCATTATCAGAATCCAAGGCAGCACAAGGAAGCAAGACATGGCCTATTAGAGAATAACTATATCCTGGGCTTTTCAAGAAGAGTTGTTGGTTTAGGCAGCTGACCTCTAATGGTTAGGCAACCTCTCATCCATCCACCACTCACAGGAGCATGGAATTGTACCAGAATGTTTTCTTTGGGGAAGCACTTTGGACTTTTGCCATAATGAGGATCTATGAAGTGTATCAGGTCAGTGGGGGTTATCCAAAAAGACCCAGTGTCTCCAAGTCAATCCTAACTGGCTGACTTGCAGGAGGGCTGTTACGAGCACAACAGCCTCCAAAGAATTACAACTAATGAAGAAAAATAATGGCTTTCTCACTTGATGCCAGGGGTCGAGGGCTTTGCTAACAAGCTGGACCCAAGCTGCTGGCATGGCTTATAATTTCCAATCGTGCTCAGAGAGCAGCTTTTCTCTGTGTTGTTGGCTGAGAGGTTTCTACTGTGAACTAGTTCACTGGGGATTTTTCTGGTATGAGGTGGCAGGGATAGAATCTAGGGCCTCATATTAAGCAGATGCTGTACAGCTGAGTGTACCACAGCCTCAAGTGCTCTTTCTCTGCCTTTCTCTTGCTTATCGTATTTTATTAATGTAATCCCAGTGCCTAGCTGTGAGTCTATGTTTGATAGAATAGGTAATACCTAAGCTAAGAACACAAAATGGGAAAATTCATCAATCTGCTCTTCTATCAATGCACCTTAACTAGATTTATAAGAAAAATCATGACATCCTCCCTATGATTTCTTACAAAGGAGAAGAAACCAATGAAGAAGTGTTGTCTGGACTCTTCCTACAGATCACAGAGAAAAAGTGTACATTCATGTCTGGCAGATCCTAAAGATGTTAATGAAATAACATGACAGCCAATTTAGTAAAATATGAGTCATAGCTTCTTTGTAAAAATATTCACGTGTGTCTGAGTATGGGCACACATGTGGGTGCAGGCACACACACTTGTGTCCAGAGGCCAGAAGAGCATTCAGATCCCTCTGAGCTGTGATTACAGGCAGGCCTAGGGTTGTAGGCTTGCTATGTGTGTGCTGTATTCTGGACTCAGCCCTTATGATTGCACAACAAGGTCTTTTAACCTCTGAGCCATCTCTCCAGTAGTGAATAGCAATTCCTCATTAGGGGTGTTAGCACAGGAAATAAGAACACTTTTCAAAAGGTGCTATTTGTTTTGCTTACATTTATATATCACCCCCTGAACCCAAAGGGGGTGTTGAATTTACTGGAACTGAACTTCCAAGCAGTTGTGAGCTGCTGTGTGAGTGCTGGGAACTGAACCAAGGCCCTCTCTTAGAGCAGGTAGTACTCTTAACTGTTGAGCCATCATTCCAGCCCCAAGAACACATTTTTAGTTGATAATGAAATAATCATTGCAATTCATGAGGTTCTGAGTTGTTTTGATGAAAAAGTATGTAGAGTAATAAAAGTTTCAGGTCAACTTTAAAGAAAAATTTACACTAAAATGTACCCAAGGATAAATTTTGATGAGTTGAACAAACATAATCAAGGCCAAGACACTTTCATTACATACACAAGATCTCCCATGGCCATCAGTTTTGTTAATGCATATTAATTGCAGTACTGTTTCACTGTGACATTTTACATAGGTCATGCTTCGATCATATCTCTTCTCTCTAGTACTGGCCGTACTCTCTCTTCTCCCCTCCTTCCTCTGTCCCTTCGCCTTTCCCTAACAGGACCATTACTGTTTTCAAGTCAACTTTTTACAATTCCATATCCCATATATTAGAGAAAACGTAATACTTGCCTTTCTGTGTCTAGTACATTGCTTTTAACATGATGGTCTCTAGGACATAAAGCAAGTCTCAACAGATTTCTTTAATGTTGAAACAACACCCTGCATCCTATCTGAACACCATGGATTAAAGCTGGTTATCAACAACAATGGAAAGTATAAAACCTCATGGAAGCTGAACAACTTACTTTTGAATGAAAAATTGGTCAAGTCAGAAATCAAGAAGGAAATTAAAAACTTATTAGAACTGAATGAAAATGAAAACACAGCATACCAAAACACAATGATGACAATTCTGGGAGGCAAGTTCATAGCGCTAAGTACCCACATAAAAAAATAGAGAAGTCTCATATTAATGACTTAATGACACTCTTGAAAGCTCTGGTATAACAAGAAGAAATAACATCCAAAAAGAGAAACTGGAAAAAATAATCAAACTCAAAACCATATAAACAATACAAAGAATCAATTAAACTAAGAGTTGGAAACCAGAAAAATCAACAAGATTGACAACTTTTAGCCCAATTAACCAAAAGATGGAGCTATGAGATACAAATTAATAAAATAAGATATTAAAAAGGAAAAACTATAACAGACAAAAGAAATTCAGAGAATCATAAGAAAATACTTTAAAAATCCGTATCCTACCAACTGGAAAATCTAAAAGAAATGGATGAATCTCCTGATATATATGACCTATAAAAGCTAAATCAATATGAAACAAACATTTAAACAGTCCTTAACCCCTGGCAAATAGAAGCAGTAATTAAAATCTCCCAACAACAACAACAAAAAATCTCAGGGTCAGATGAATTTAGTACAGAATTCTATCAGAACTTCAAAGAAGAACTAATACAATACTTCTCAAAAAATTCTGCAAAATAGAAATTGAAAGAATGTTTCTCAATTCTTTTTACAAAGCCTGACACTACAGCCACATAAAGACTCAATCAAAAATTAAAATATAAACCAATATCCCTATGAACATAGCTGTAAAAATACTAAATAAAATACTTGCAGACCAAATTCAAGAACAAATGAAAAAAGTTATCTACCATGACCAAATTGGCTTTATCCCAGAAATTCAGGGATGGTTCAACATACATAAATCTATAATCATAATCCACCACATAAACAGACTGAAAGACAAAAATCACATGACCATCTCATTAAACATAGAAACATCCTTTGACAAAATCCAAAATTCTTTCATGATAAGAATCCTGGAGAGACTACGAATACAAGGAACACACCTCAACATAATAAAGGTGATTTACGGTAAGCCCACAGCCAATATCAACCTAAACAGAGAGAGACTCAAAATTTCCAGTAAAATCAGGAACAGACAAGGTTGTCCACTTTCTCCATACCTAGTCAATACAGTACTTGAAGTCTTAGCTAGAGCAACAAGCAATAACTGAAGGAGATCAAGGGAGATACAAACTGGAAAGGAAAGAGTCAAAGTATCCCTATTTGCAGATGATACAATTTTATGCATACATGACCCTAAAACTCTACCAGGAAATTTCTACAGATAATGAACACCTTCAACAAAGTAGCAGAACACAAAATTAACATACAAAAGCAGCGTTCCTATATACAAATGACAGACTGAGAAAGAAATCAGGGAAACAGTACTTTAACAGTAGCCTCAAATATATATTCTCAAATATTGAGATATATATTTTGGGATAACTCAAACCAAGCAAGTGAAAGACTTGTATAATAAAAACTTTAAGACACTGAAGGAAAAAATTGAAGAAGATATCAGAAGATGGAAATGGCCATCCTACCAAAGCAACCTATAGATTCAATGCAATCTCCCTCAAAATTCCAATACAATCTTCTAAAAATTGAAAAAAAAATAATCTCAGCTTCACATGGAAACACACACACAACCAGGATAGGATAGCTAAAATAATACAGAGTAATAAAAGAACTGAAGGAGGTTGTCACCATCCCAAATTTCAAGTTATATTACAGAGTTATAGTAATAAAAACCAAATGGTATCATCTCAAGAATAGACACATTGATCAATGAAATCAAACTGAAGATTAAGGCATACTTACATACAGCTACCAAGTCCTAATTTTGACAAAGACGCAAAAAATATACAGTGGAGACAAGACAGCATCTTTAACAAATGGTGCTGGTCAAACTGGATAGCTACTTGTCGAAGTAATGAAAATAGATATGTAACTATCTATATGAAAATAGATACATAACTACCAGCCTGCACAAAACTCAGTTCCAAATGGATCAGGGACCTTAACACAAGACTAGATGCCCTGAATCTAATGCAAGAGAAAACCATTGACATAAAAGAGGATGTTCTAAACAGGACACTAAGCGCACAGGCACTAAGATCAATAGTTAATAAATGGGACCTCATGAAACTAAAAAGTTTCTGTAAAACAGAGGGCAGCGTCTTAGTTAGCATTTCTATTGCTATGATGAAAAACCATGACTGGAGGAAGTCAGGACAGGAACTCAAACAAGGGAGGAGCCTGGAGACAGGGACTGATGCAGAAGTCGTGGAGGGGTGCTGTTTCCTGACTTGCTCCCTATGGCTTGCTCAGCCTGCTTTCTTACAGAACCCAGGACCAGCAGCCCAGGGATGACTCTGCCCACAATGGGCTGGGCCCTCCCTGGGCCCTCCCCCACAAATCACAAATTAAGAAAATGCCTTACAGACAGATTTTATGGAAGCATTTTTGTGACTGAGGTTTTCTCCACTCAGATAACTCTAGTTTGTGTCAGCTGACACAAGACCAGCCAGCACACTCTGGAAATCGAGGAAGGCTATAGAAGAGTCAAAGGGGCCCCATAGAAACCCCCATACAAGTCAGGCTGTTGTTTATTCTATTTACTGTTCTCCATGAACTGATGTTAAGGCCCTATTGCCAAAGACAACATATATATATAATAGAAAATGATGAAGTTAAGCTGGGGCATAACTAGAGCCTTCACCCCTATTCATGGTTCTGAAATGTATTCTGCTTGCTACCAGAGGAGAACGGTAATCTCTAACCCAGGTACAAACCCTGTAATCTACAACGATGATGTGCCTGCACAATATATTAGTGTTACTGTGGCACAAACATTGTGGGAGTGGCCAACCATTTTCTGATTGGATTTAAGGCTCACTCCACATGATGGGACCTATGCCAGAAACTGCCCATGTGGCCAAGAACCTGAGATGGGATAGTCCATGAACCTAGGGGAAAACTAAATATTATTGTTCTACTAAAGGAATATAGCATTAAAATGACCCCTAACAATATTTTGCTATACAAGTCTCACTCAACCACCATCAGAGAAGCTTCCTTTTCTAGTAGGTGGGAGCTAACATTGAGACCCACAGTAGACAGTGTCTTCTAGAAGCAATAGGACCATTGCATATATGAACTCACGGAGATTGTGGCAGCATGCATAGGGCTCGTACAGGTTCAAGCTAGATGGGGTCCCAGTGCTGAGAGGGGGAAGTGGACACAAGCTCCCATCCCTAACCAAGAATCTATTTCCAACGGACATCTGCTTGCAAAGGAAAAATTTGATCTTTCCAATGGAATCTCACTGGGTAATATTAACCACACTTAAGGGTAGGCCCCATGCCCAGCAATAGATGGCCAACACAAAGTGAACTCATGGTATTTTTGTAGGATTTTTTGTCTCATATTGCTTTGTTTGGCTTACTTGTCTTTTGTTTGTATCTTATGGTTTCCAATTTTGTGCTTTTATGGAGTGTGTGTTTGTGTGTGTGTGTGTGTGTGTGTGTGTGTGTGTGTGTGGTGTTTAAATTGTGGTTGTTTACTTTGTTTTCTTGTTTGTTTTCTAGAGAGAGAAAGCAAAAGAAAGAAGGTAAAGTTGAGTTTTAGGTTTGACTATCACAACCTGAGAAGGGGGCAGAGCCAGCTAAGAGCCATGTGAAGAATCCAGGTGTAGGTTAGCAGTTTACAGTTTGCTTACATGGTCAAAAAGGCTAAGGTACACAGTAAAAGTGGCCCAGATGGACAAAACCTCTAAACAGGTTCCAGTGTGTTTTACAATGTATGTAGGCTTAAGAAAGAAAGAAAAAGGGTATAGTCATAGGGGAAAAAAAGAATAGTTTATAAAATAGTCTTTAAAGAGAGAGTTAAAGAAAAAGGCCACATAAGATGGGAAATTCACATGAAGTCTGGATCCTGTGTGTTATTGTGTTGACTTTGAATTTTTTGATTGTGGAGAAGCAAAAGACAGCTGCTAGGAGACATGGGGTTGTGAACTGGACTGTTAGCTGAACAATCTAGATACTTTAGGAATGCCTTAACTTTAAAAAAGAAGTCAAAAAATGTATTTGTCAAATGGAAACCAAAAATGCTTTCAAGTTTTGTTCCCACAGGAGGGGAGAGGTTGTGAATTCCTTCAGGAAAAATATGGATCAAGTTTGATCAAGGGAGACCTCCTGAAACTGGACAGATGATATCTATCCACAAACAATATAGCTGGTCTTCCCAGGACTTGACCATTATCTCAAAATTTCTCTCAGGAACCCTAAAGATGCCTTCATACATAGATAGCAGGAAGCAGTATGGAGAAAACTATGTCCACATTTCCAAGGGTTGGGGGTTATGGGTGGTTTTTGGTTATTTGGTGGGTTATAGATGTTTGTTATCATTTAGGGGAATATAGAATATTGATACAAATTTAGAGTTATTTTTGTTACACTATATATATATATATATATATATCTACTCTTATTTAAAGGATTTTTGTATTTTGATAAAAAGTTTAAGGTTATTTTTGTTACAACATGTTGTATGTATGTATGCTTCTATTTTTGTTTGAAGTATTGTGCCTATGCAGTTCATTTGGAAATGTAGGGTAAAGTTCTAGTTTTTGAAAGCTATTATTATAAACTATATAGGATAATCAGGAAATATAAGTTAGTGTGTAGTCATTTATAACAATCAAATTTGTAGTTATGTTAGGTATGCTTTCCAGATCATATAGAATTATATTTTAGATAGATAGATGGTCTTCAACCCTTTCAAAGACCTACAGAATATGGCATTTAAAATTCTGTGTTAACTTAAGGCTTTTCATGACAATGAGACACATCTGCTCCTGGCAGTACTGATTCACTTCAGAGAAGATGATGGGCATCAAAGAAACTCCATATGGAGTTTGCTTTTAATGTGGCAAGCCTAGCCATTTGGGTAAGAAGCTGCTCTTGTCTGGACTGTCTGACTATATATTGTATAAACTCTACCTGCAGGACCCACAGGAAAGTGACTGCTGAACTTTGCCAAAACAAGGCAGGATGGTACTTCAGGGTTCCTGCCTCATAGAAGAAGCTGCTAGACATTCTGCAGGGGCACAGAGGAAAGTGATTGATCAACTTTGCCAATATAGATGGGACAGTCTTTCAAATTCCCTGCTTCATTGAAAAATCTACCAGATACTATGATGCTATAGGCTGGATGGATGCCCCAATGTTGCAGAGAAACTTTGGGTGACTGTCCAAGCAGCAAGATGTCTCTATTGTTAGGTAATATTACATCCTTCTGGTCTTTGATGGAGTCAAAGACTAAACAATTAGTTATAGTTTTCCTTAATTATGATAGAAAGTAAATTAGGTACAAAACTTTGGAGTCACTAAGATGGGATAGAGGTAGAGTGTTATCTCTGAATTTGCTAAATGCAAATGGACTGAATGTTGTAAATTAATTCTTGCTTGATAACTGTTTTTGGTGTATGTAGTTATACTATGCTAAACTTAAAATAAATTTTCTTTTATTTAGACAAAAAGAGGAAATGTTGTAGAATATTATTTTAAGATGTGTTACTTTTGTTTATGATGCATTTGTTTAACTCTGTGAGGCTGTGTTACTTTGTCTGTCTAAAATATCTGATGGTCTAATAAAGAACTGAATGGCCAATAGTGAGGCAGGAGAAAGGATAGGTAGGGCTGGCAGAGAGAATATATAGAAGAAGAAATCTGGGAAGAAAGAAGAAGTAGCCAGGGAAGAGGAGGACTCCAAGGGCCAGCCACTCAGCTATACAGCCAGCCACAGAGTAAGAGTAAGATTTACAGAAGTAAGAGAATGGGAAAAGCCCAGAGGCAAAAGGTAGATAGGATAATTTAAAGTTAAGAAAAGCTGGCTAGCAACAAGCCAAGCTAAGGCTAAGCACTTATAACTAAGAATTAGCTCCATGTGTGATTTATTTGGGAGCTGGGTGGCAGGCCCCCCAAAAGAGTTAAAAACAAATAACAACATACTACTCAAGGTGGTAGTGGTGCATGCCTTTAATCCCAGTACTCAGAAGGCAGAGGCAGGAGGATCTCTGAGTTTGAGGCCAGCCTGGTCTACAGAGTGAGTTTCAGGACAGCCAGGGCTGTACAGATCAACCTGGTCTCAAAAAACAAAAAACAAAAACAAAAAAATGAAAGAAAGAAAGAAAAGAAATCTACTACTGTAGATGCTTCCTAATGAATATACATATATGAAAACAATCTAAATGAGCTCACCAAATAATAGGGAAGAGACCACGCAAACTAGACATCTGTGGTGGTTTGAGTAAAAATGGTCTCCTCAAGCTTCCTCATATTTTTGAATGTTTAGTCATCAGAGTGGAAGTCTTTGATAAGGTTGGAAAGAATTGGGAGGTGTGGCCTTGCTGGAACAGGTGTGGCCTTGTTGGAGGAAGTGTGTCATTGGGGGTGGGCTTTGGGGTTTCCAAAGCCCATGCTAGGTCCAGTTTTTTTTCTCTCTCTCTGCTTGTGGATTAAATTGTAAGTCTCAACTACTTCTCCAGAACCATGACTACCATGCCTCCTCCTCCATGCTCCCTGCCATGATGATAATGGACTAAGCCTCTGAAACTGTAAACAAGCCCCCAATTAAATGTTTTCTCTATAAAAGTTGCCATGAGTATGGTGTCTCTTCAAAGTATTAGGACAATGACTAAGACAAGATTTTATGCCACAAAGTAAAACTTCCATGGCCAGGAATGGGTTACAGCTTATTGAGTCATAGGCTAAAGGGATCGAATAGACTCCCTACCAAACCTCACAGGGCATTGCTAAGGCAAAGGGTTACTCTCCATAGCATGATGGGAAGGCACTCACTTATGTTATCAAACATGGAGAAACACCAGTCGCTTTACTCCTACTTACTAGTGTTCATGGTGCTGTCAGGTATTCTGTATGCTGCTGGAAGAGAAATGCAATCATCATATAACTCAGCTATAAACCCTACTGTCCACAACTGTGACATGCCTGTAAGATATACCAGTTCAATAGTAGCAAAAGAAGTTAGAGGAGTAACCAATCATGTTTTGATTAGATTTAAGGGCCACTCCTTGAGATGGAACCTGTACCGGACACTGCTAATGTGGCCAAGAACCTAAAACTAAATAGCTCATTTGCCTAAGGGAAAACCTACTACTATTATTTTGCTAATGGGACTTAGCAACAAAATGACTCCTAATGGAATACTACTGTACATATACATTGGTACCTCACTTAACCCGTTCTTGCAATAGATGATAATCAACAAAGAGACCCACAACTAGACAATGTACAGAGTGTAGGAGACTTTGGAACACTCAGTCCTAAATGAGATGTCCTCATCAAACCCCTCCCCTCAAGTGCTGTGGGATGTCTTTCTGTATGCTGTGAATATGTATTGCTCTGATTGGTTGATAAATAAAGCTGCATTGGCCTGCAGGGCAGGATGGAGCCAGGTGGGAAAATCCAGGAGAGATAGTGGGAGGCAGAGGAGATGCTGTGAACTGCCACCAGGAGAAGTAAGATGGGAAAATACTGGTAAGCCATGAAGCCATGTGGCAAAGCATAGATTAATAGAAATGGGCTGAGTTAAGTT
>CABHPH010160388.1:19590-37598 GCA_902168325.1 Peromyscus nudipes | reverse complement strand
AAAAAATCAAAAAAAAAAAAACCAAAAACATGCCCACAGGCCCGTCTGATGGGGGAGTTCCTCAGCTGAGGTTCCTTCTTCCCAGATTTTCAACCAAGTTTAGCCATAATAAGAGAATTTTTTGGTTTTTGGTTTTTGGTTTTTTGAGACAGGGTTTCTCTGTGTAGTTCTGGCTATGGCTGTCCTGGAACTCACTCTGTAGACCAGGCTGGCCTCAAACTCAGAGATCCACCTGCCTCTGCCTCCCGAGTGCTGGGATTAAAGGTGTGTGGTGTGTGCCACCACCACCTGGTAGGAATTTTTATTAAAAGAAATAGTGGCTGAAGACAGATGTTCTGTGGCATATGCCTGTAATCCCAGCATTCCTGAGACTGAGGTAGGAGAATCTTGAGTTTGAGGACAGGCTGAGCAATATAGCAAGACTCTGTCTCAAAAACCAAAAGGAGTCAGGCGGCGGTGGCCCATGCCTTTAATCCCAGCACTCGGGAGGCAGAGCCAGGCAGATCTCTTTGAGTTTGAGGCCAACCTGGTCTACAGAGTGAGATTCAGGACAGGCACCAAAACTACACAGAGAAACCCTGTTTTGAAAAAACCAAAAAAAAGATATGCTCCGAGAGTCTTCTCCTGGTCAAATCTAAATCTTGTCAAGCTGAAAGCCAGTACTAACCACCTGCTTCTGTCTTGTGAGGAAATGAGAAGTGAAACTAAGATTTAGCAGTGACCATTTTGTGTGTGCCGAGAACTTTTTTTCATTCACTTTGTACCTATGTGAACAAATATTTCAAATGAAAATACTCCATTCATAAATCACCTGTTCCTTGGGAACAAAATTCATGCTTTTGGAACCAATGCACCGTCTTAGTTTTTTTTTTTTTTTTTTATGACATCAGTCCTGGCTGTTCCTGTCTGAATCACTTTCTGATACTTGGTGACAACCAAAATCTAACAAAATTAATAAGCATTATAAAAGAAAATAAATTATATACAGGAACAAATTAGAGACAAAATAATATTATGTTTCAAATGTAGAACTTCCTGTTCTGGTTAGTGGTAATATTTGGCAGGGAGATGGCAGGTGAGGAGCAATAATCCTGAAGTCAGATCTGACAATCTTCCAACCCTTAGGATGTCACCGAGGGACTCTGGTGTACTTCGAAGGGTTTTATGGTTGCTTTGAAATCCAGGAGGCCGAGGTACCAGCATTATAAATGCTGCTGAAAGGTTTTCATGTTTCTGATATTCTAAATCGACCATTATCATATTTCTCAATTTCATCTAACAAAAACCTCCATTAGCTGTACCCCAAACAAGAACAAGCTTCAGTAAGGCTGATGATGGGCCACACACCTTTAACATCACCAAAAGACCATGTCCCACAGCAGGGAAAATCAGTACAGCCCAAATACTAAACCAGAAATCTGAGAGTCTGATACAGACACAGCCTGCTATGAAATTAATTGCTCACAGAGGCATCCGGAAAGTGAAAAATACACCATCAAACATCTGTTGTTTGTGAATGAGGGTCGGGCCACGTAAAATCAGCTGCTCACAGCACCAGTGTTCTTGCATTTTCCAAGAAAGTACCTCCATTCTGCAAAGATCAGCAACAGGACTGTGATGTCCTTCAGTTCAAAACGAATGCCAGCTTTTCTGCCTGCTTTCCGATCCACCAAGGTGTGAGCAAGCAGCCTCTCCTGCAAACCCACACCCACCCCTCCCTGTACCCATCACGAACAGGACCCATGATGGACCATATCCCTGAAGCCAACCACCCAAATAACGCCCCCCCCCCTTAAAAAGCAAACAAAATGACTGTCAGATTGGAGTTGATCCATTCGATGTGGGAATAAAAGACAGAATAAAACCAATCTCAAGGGGGAGATTGCCTTTTAATCAGAACAGCAGTGAAGGACACCAGTTTCTCTTTGGGAGTGGCAACTGTGCCCTGGTACAGGGAGATTGGGGCTTTTCAGGGTGGAAGAGGAAAGTTTTATCAGTGGATGTGTTCTTTATAGTCCCAAGGCCAAAGTTCAGCGGATGTTCTTCTTACTGAGTTAGCATCTTTTGTCGGGCAGGTGGTCTTATCAGGATGCTGAGTCAGGAGTTTCTCAGCTCAGCTGAGGTTCCCGGTTTTAGGGCGCTAACCCTTCAACGAACAACAAAACAGCAAAACCCATGAATGTCCACTTTGATTACCAATTTTAAAGAACGTTTTCAAGGGACTGTAGAAGTGGCTCAGTGGTTAGGAAGACCCGGGTTCAGTTCCCAGCATCCACAATGGACAGCTCTCAGCTACCTGTAACTCCAGCTCCATGGAATTTGACACCCCCTTCTGGCCTCCACAGGTACTTCATGCACATGGCGCACATACAGACAAGTAGGTACACACACACATACACATAAATAAAAGAAATTTTAGAAACATTTCCAACTATGAAAAAGGAGCATAGTATTATGATACCATGCCCACTCACTCAGTGTGGTACAGAATTCAAAAGTTGAGGTTTTACTGCAACCTTTGATAAATATAGGGGGAAAAATTTACTTTCAGAAGAAGCATTGGGAGCTCTTAATTCAACTGAATCACAAACATGCCTAATAGATCTCAAGATGTGTACACATGGACTAAAGGCTATTTTCATTCCAAATGCATCAGCAATGCAAGCATGTATGTAGCACAGGGGACAAGAAGCAGATGAACAGCATAGCATCTCTCAGGCAGAGGACCACAGTGATAATCCTTAATAGTCCAGCTCCCTGAGGGCACACTTCCAGGGCTACATTCCAACAGTCACGGAGGGTAGCAGCCATCCTCTGTTCAGCATGGCTGATTCTCACTCAAGGGTTCTGGATCCCTAGGAGTGGCCTCTGCCAGAGCCCCTCTGCAGGGACATCTTCTTGGAAGTGGGGGATGCCTCCCTTGATTTCCTCACCACACGAACAAGGTGGAGACTAACCTCCTCCAATGAGATGGAAAAAATGAATGAGCAGAGAGGGGTGGGGGGTGCCCTACAAGGAGGGCGGGGTGGAGGTGCTA
Organism: Peromyscus nudipes; assembly: GCA_902168325.1. NCBI lineage: Eukaryota > Metazoa > Chordata > Mammalia > Rodentia > Cricetidae > Peromyscus > Peromyscus nudipes. The sequence continues at coordinate 34,561 of CABHPH010160388.1, read as the reverse complement.
GGCCTCCCAACAAAGGCTGACTCTAAGGTTGCTGTGTCCTGGTACTGACAAAATGACTTGCCAGTGACGTACTGGAGCAGCCAGAAGATCTGAAGATATGAGCTGGGCACAGTGACACATGCATAGAATGCATAGAAGGCTAAGGCAGGAGGATTGCTGTGAGTTTGAGGCCAGACTGTGCTAAGTGGTGAATACCAAGTCTACACAGGAAGAAGGAAAGGTGGGGAGAGAAATTGCCAACGTATCATGAGAGTCTGGGCATGAAGCCGTAAGTTTTCTCAGGTCCCGCCTGGCCCTGCAGTCCCATGTTCCTCTGGTCCCATGTTCCTCCGGTGCCACCTGGCCCCACGGTTCCTCAGCCACTTACAAAATAATCATACATTATCAATTGTATGGCCTATGGCAGGCTTCTTGCTAGCTAGCTCTTATAACTTAACCCATGCCTATTAATTTGTAAGTTGCCACGTGGCCATGGCATTACTGGTCTGCTGTCTCCTTCAGTGGCAGCTGGCGTCTCTCTCTCCCTCTCCTCTCCTTTTGGGTTCTTCTCTCCATATATCTGCTTGGATTTCCCACCTGCCTCTAAGCTGCCTTGCCATAGGCCAATGCAGCTTTATTTATCAACCAACCAAAGTAACACATATTCACAGCATACAGAAAGACAACCCACAGCATGGGCAGATCTATTATACTTAATACCCTCTTAAAAGAGCATTATTGTAGTCTTTGGGGGGCTGCTAGGACAAAATATCAGAGGCTAGGTAATACACAAACAGAAAATTTACTGTGTATTGTTTCAGAGACTGGGGAGTCAAAGATGGGGGTGCCAGTGGGTGGATCTTCCTGATGCACCTCAAATGGTAGAAGAGAAGACACTGCTCCAGCCTCTTTTTGAAGGCCACTAACTCACTTCCTAGTGCCTCACCTCTTAATACAGTCATGTTAGGGGCTCAGCCTCACATAGTAAGACCATAGCAAGTATCTTTCTATGAAAAAAGCACATACAACAGCGAGATCTGGCGATACGCTTCCCAGCGGGACATGGAGTTCCCATGTAGACTACAACTGCAAAATTCTTATGTCCGATCATTCCAGCATCTATTTTATCCTATGCTGTCATGTGGAGCACACATTATATCTTGTCTGTATACATACATTTATCTCATATGTATAGTTATCTCTGGGGGATCCAAGACCCCTAGCAGATAGCAAAATGCAAGGATGCTCAAGTCCCTTATATAGAATGACTCCCTACCTGAATCTAACACAGCGATACCCTGTCTCAAAAAAAGAAAGAAGGAAGGAAAGAAGAAAGAAGAAAGAAAGAAAGAAAGAAAGAAAGAAAGAAAGAAAGAAAGAAAGAAAAAGAAAACGAAAAAGGAAGGAAGGAGGTGTGCTGTGCACAGCACAGGAATAAATAGACACAGTGGTGCTTACGGCACAGACGCCGCAGGGGTTTACTGTCAACATCAGCACCATTATTAAAGCACTCTGCAGCTGCTGACATGTGGGAAATGCCTAATAAACAGCAGCTATTTATATTACTACTACACTGTACGTTTTCATATTAAGTAACATTCATAATAAAGATTCATAAGGCAAATATTTGAAGACATAACAGCAAAGCAGAACTTGGTGGCCCGCCCCCTCCCTCTTCAGCCACCGTTATCACTCTGGGAAGAAGAACCAGCCTCACGGAGGCTCTACAGCTTGTCCAAGGCCACATGTGCACAAGCTGGGCCTAGAGCTGAGTCTGTACTGTCTAAACACCCTTCTTCCCTTGAGTGAAGCAGATAAGGATAGAATAAATCGGAGGAATGTTTACACTTCTTCATTCATCCAGTCAACTGGGAGACATGTTTTCCCCTCTACTATTTAGTCACCAATGAGCCCAATGACAGACCAACATAGGTCCTAGAGGGAACCTGATGGTTGTCTTGCGAAATGACATGTGGCCACAATACATCTAAATATTCATGTTTTAGACACACAGGTTAGTGCTGCCCTCAACCCTGGCCATAGAAGCCTCAGTGGGCAGCAATTAGTGCAGAGACACATAACCACTCAAGGTGCTGAGAATAAATAACTGTTGACTGGATACTCAACTCAAAATGAGACTTCTACATCACCCTTACCCTCAAGGCTCTGGGAATATGGCCAAAGAGGATGTAGAGAAAGATGTTAGAGTCAGCAGATGAGGATGCAGGAAGGATATTAGAGCCAACAGATGAGGATGCAGGATGTTAGAGCCAGCAGATGAAGATGCAGGAAAGGATGTTAGAGCCAGCAGATGAGGATGCAGGATGTTAGAGCCAGCAGACAGGAAGGAGCACTGTGCTATGGAAATGCTGTCTTCCAGACATGACATGATTGTTGTACTCATGAGCTCACTGCAGCTGTGGTCACCTGAATGACATCTGCACAAGGTCAAGCTAACAAGATCAGTCAAGATCCCATCAGGCAGCAATAATTGGACTCAGTGGATTACAAAAAAAAACAAAGTCTTGAAGGTGGGAGGAAGGCATTTGGGAAGTGTGGTGTGTGGGAAGGGGAAGTTGGAGGGTATGATCAAGATACATTGTAAACACATATGCAAAGAATAAAATACGAAGTATTCTAAAGAAAACATAACATACCAACTATGAGCCATGGGGCACGTAGTATTAAGAATGCAGAATGCAGGTGGTATTAAGAGTCCCTTAAGTCAGGCACTGGTAGTGCACGCCTTTAACCTCAGCACTTGGGAGGCAGAGGCTGGTAGATCTCAGTGAGTTTGAGGCCAGCCTGGTCTACAAAGCAAGTTCCAGGACAGCCAGGGCTACACAGAGAAACCTTGTTTTGAGAAATAAAGAAGAGTCCCTTAAATAAGGTGGATGTGTCATCCTCCCCTCTCCCCATAATAAAGGATATTAAAGGACCAAGGTCCCTACAAAGCTGGGGACTCATATGCCTTCTCCCCCATTGCTCAGGCTTCCTACGCCACACCGCCTCCTATGCCACTCACCCAGGGCCAGGTGACAGGGAACAAGAAGATGTGCCGCTTGCCTCTAAGAGCTTGATTTAAAAGTTACACAGATAATGTGTGCAGAAGGAGCCAGAGCACAGTGGTGCAATCATACACAACTGCAGGGGAACCTGGGAAGTGCAGTCTAGCTGTCTGGCTTCATTTGGAGAATCCAACTAATAAAGGAAAACGACAAGGGCTGGAGATGGGAGGCGGCTGGCAGAGTGCTTACACAGTGTGCGTAACAGGCCTGGATTCGATTCCCAGCATTACACAAATTGGACGTGACAGTGCCTCTGGACTCCCAGAACTTGGCAGGTAGATGCAGGAGGATCAGAAGTGCAAGGTCATCCTTGGGGCTAGCCTGGGCTACTCAAAAGAGGCCAGCTTGGGCTACATGAGACCCTGTCACAAAAAAAAAAAAAAGACATTGAAAAGTGGGTAAGCAACAGCCAATTCTGCCCTCCAAGTTTATTTCCACTCTCTGCCAAGACTGCGCTAAAACAACCATAAAAATGTTTAAAGGCATAAATTTTCAAGGACAGACGAAGTAGGAGAAATGGCCACAGATGAAAAGTACACAAGCAAACCATATTTCTAGGCTGGTACCCTTTCCCAGGCAGCTCCTGGAAAGTATGTCCTACTGGATGAATCCAAGTCCATTACTGTAACAAAATACATGTGATGAATTAGAGAGAGAGAGAAAGGGTCTGGCTGACCATTTTAAGAGGCTTCAGTCCATGATCAATCGGCTACTGCTTTTAGGCATATGGCAACACAGCACAGTCTGGGGGGCCAACATAGCACAGCCGGGGGGGGCGGCAACGCAGAAGGGGGGGGGGGCAACATAGCACAGTGTGGGGGCGGGGGCAGCATAGCACAGTCTGGGGGGCAAAGGTGTTGAAGCGAAACAACTCATGTCACGGCCCAGAAGCAAAAGCAGCCAAGGTCCCAAACCTCCCAGTGACAGCACACCCCTCGGTGACAACGACCTGTGTCACAGAACAATTTCCTTTGAATTGAAAACATTCCACCATAAAAGGAAGCGCCTTAAGATCCAAGAAATTCTAAAGGGAACTTCATTAAGACTCAGGAAGTAGGGCTGGAGAGATGGCTCTGCAGTGAAGAGCACTGGCTACTCTTCCAGAGGACCCGGGTTCAACTCCCAGCACCCACATGGCAGCTCACAACTGTCTGTAACTCCAGTTCCAGGGGATCTGACGCCTTCACACCAATGTACATAAAATGAATTTAAATAAATTATTTTTTAAAAAAAACTCAGGAAGTTTGGGAGTTGGCACACACTTTTAAACCCAGCACAGGAGACAAAGGCCAGTGGATCTCTATGAGGCCACCCTGGTCTACATAGAGAATTCCAGGACAGCCAGAGCTATACAGTGAGACCAAAAAAAAAAAAAAAAACCTGAGGAAGTAGACAACTCATAAGTCTCAAGAGAATCCCTGAAATTTACCAGCTTGCATAATTACATAAGCAGTAGGGGGTCCTGAAGAGAGACTCGTTCTGACTTGTCCAGCTGTCTGTAAGTCCTGCACAGAGCTCAAGGGTTCCAGTTGGAATCATCACACTGGCTGGGGTAGGTTGTTGGTGATATGGCTGTCCTGGGGCATCCATGTGCCTTTACATAACCCCAGTAAACTCACTGGCTCACCATGTTAGACTTTGGTGGTGTCCTTCTTTGGGTCTGTCATTAGTTCCCCTCTGTAGAAGGCGTTTCTACCATTTCCTGAAAGCTCCAAGTTGGAAGCTAAACCTTTAACAAAAGAGCCTTTGAGGGGCATCCAAGAACTACACCAATGTGCCACCTAAGCAAGAAAGTCCATCAAGAAAAAAAATGAAAGGTCCGATACAAGAGAGGGATAGGAGATTGTCGAGGGAGTAGGAAAGGTATCCTAGTGAGCTTTAATGGTCAACTTGACACAGGCTATAGTCATCTGAGGAGAAAGCCTTACCTGAGGATTTACCTACCTGTGGGCATGTGTAGGGGCCAAGTTGTCCTAATTGTTAACTGACACCATCCCTAAGTAAGGGCGAATTGAAAAAGAGAGCTAAGTAAGCATGTGTCTAAGTGTGAGCCAGCAATCAGTATTCCACCGTGGTTTCTGCTCCATATTTCTGCTTAAGTTCCTGCCCTGAGTTTCTTCAGTGATTGACTATGACCTGGAAGTACAAGCCAGACAAACCCTTTCTTCCCTTTAACTTGCTTTCTGGCAGTGTCTTGTCACAATAAAAGAAAGAAAACTAAAAACAACAACAAAAATAAAGGTGATCTCAAGAACTACTCACATAGTGTTGGCCAGGTGGTACACACCTACTAATCAAAGAGTGTGCACTTGCTCACAATATTCGATATTGTGCTAGTGTACAGCATGGTGACTATAGTTGACAATGCTGGCTTGTGTGGCTTGAAATCTGTTAAGAGAAAGGAACTGCCACATACACACAGACCTTTCATTCCATCCTGCAGGGAAGCTCCTTAAGACAGAAGGTAAACAACTCAAAACAGCTCTCAGGAAGTTCCTGAAACTGACCAGATTCATTAAGTCCCTCCCTCCCAACAGTGAACAATAAAGACAGCTGAGATCCGTTCTCAGACAAGCCAAGCTATAAAGATTCTGAGACCAGACCAGCTGCCTGGATCAAGCAGAAATCAGCAGAGCTACATGGAAGAGGATCAGACCAACTGAGTGACTTGGAATGGACACTCTCCAACCCATGGAACTTCCTGCAGGCTGTGAAGTGTGCTCCAGATTCCTAGATTTTGTGAACTGGCACCATTACTGGGGTGAGCTTTGGTGGTGCATCTGTCTTTTCTGCTCCTGTAAGTGACCCCTCACCCATATTTCTGCAAGCAATCCCAATAAAACTCATTGGTTCACCAAGCTGGACTTTAGTGGTATCCATACTTTGGTCTGTCATGTCAATCTATTCGGAGTGAGTAAATGTCCTCTTTATAAAAAAAAAAAAAACATATCCTCATATCCTTCTCTTTCAATCTTTTTTTTTTGAGGGGGTGGTTCGAGACAGGGTTTCTCTGTGTAGCTTTGGAGACTGCCTTGGAACTCACTTTGTAGACCAGGCTGGCCTCGAACTCACAGAGATCTGCCTGCCTCTGCCTCTCGAGTGCTACACCGCCACCACCCCCTGACCTTCTCTTTCATTTAAAAAAAATGTTATTTATTTTTATTTTATGTGCTTTGGTGTTTTGCCTACATGCATGTTTGTGTAAGGATTCCAGATCCCCTGGGACTGAAGTTACAGACTATTGTAGAATATTATTTCAAGGTGTGTTACTTTTGTTTGTGCTCTGGAACGTTAGTTTGATGATGCAAAGCTGTGTTTGATTAAATAAAATTCACCTGTGGTCAGGAGGCTGCGTCAGCAACTAGCTGACAGGAAGTGGTAGGGAGGAGCCAGGTGAGAAAGGGTTTATAAGGAGGGCAAGGAGAAGCACAAAGGCTTTTTGGAGGATGCGAGCAAGGAGAGGAGGTGAGCTTCTTGCTATTCAGCCTCTCTGAAGAACAGAATTCCACCTGAACCTTTGAATCCTGAGTTCTTTAGAGGGAGAGAGGTTTAGTTAAGTTCCCTTCATAGTTTTGCAAGAGTTAGAGCTGGAGGGAACAGATTTCCCTCCGGCTCCGGCCCTTGCGGCCTAACCGCTGCAGGTAGCCATGGAGCTGCAGTTGCTGATTCCGACAGCTGTGGCTTAAAGGCAGCAACCATTTAAATAAAAGACAACAACAGGCAGTTCTGAGCTGCTATGTGGATGCTGGGAATTGAACCCAGGTCCTCGAGAAGAACAGCCAATGCTCTTAACCACTGAGCCATCTCTCTAGCCCCCCCTCACTTCTCTTTCATTTTAATGGTAAAATTTAGTTTCCAGGGAGGGCCATCAGAGGGGCCTTGACATCCAATGGCCAGAGTCACTTCAGAGTAGTTCTAGCCAGCAGGCTGGGTCAGTGGTTAAAGTGTTTGCCCAGGCAAGGTTGATGGCCTGAGTCCTGCTTCTGGTCCACAGCAGAAGGAAACCAACTCCAAAAGCTTGTCTCTGACCTCGACGTATATGTTGTGTTATGTGCACGCATGTTACAAAAATAGTAATAAATTTTAAAGTGACCTCTTGTCTCCAGAAAATAACTAAGGGCCGCAGTTCAACCTGTTACGTCAGACAGCAAGCAGTGATGTGTGGACTTAGCTTAATAAACGCTGTTCATTGAGCAGATTTTTTTTTTCCAGGAGGGAACACAGTTCCCTTGCAGTAATCTTAATAGATGCAACTGGGCTCCATTTCCTGGCTTTGAGGTGATGAAAAATTAATTTCCATACTTCAGAAATAATAGTTCCCACTCACAGCACTACAGTAGAAGTAAATAGATCATCAATAGTTACTATTATAGCAATGTTGTGCATCCGGGAGCCTGTCGGTCGTAAATCCTTTTCAACAGACATGTTATTTCTTCTAGGGGAACAAACAGATTTGTTGTAGATCAGAGAGTCAACTGACAGATGGCCTTTGTGAAAACACACCATTTGTATAAATAAATTATATTTTTACCACGGAACTCGGCATTTGTAGTTTTGGAGAAAAAAAGCAATGCCCCCATTCTTTAGCTTGGGCTTGAACTGGAAAAGGCCATGCTGTGTGTGAGCGGCTCACACCGCACAGATCTGCCAAGGCAGATGCTGAAGTCCAAATCCTCTCGATGCCTGCTGCCTCTCGCCATCACGGGCCCTGCCTAGAGGTAGCAGGGTGGCCTCCCAGACAGCATCATGGAGCAGAGCAAGCTCTCAGCTGGCACGCTCCACGAGCCCTAGTTCTGTTTCCGTTAAACTTCATGATACCATGTGCCTCGGGTTTCCTAACCACAACTTTGCATAATTGGGACTGATGGTGGATTTGTCTACAAGACCTGGAATAGTTCATTTCGCTTTACCACACAGCTCATCACTTCAGTGATGAAATGGCTGGTCGATTCCTTTACAATCCAGACCAGCCTTGATGCTGAACCTAATGCTGTCGAAGTCATGCACGTTGGAGCGGCACACACATAACACACGCTTCAAATATTTACACATTCATGCACAAATGTGCATAATATGTATTTATATATGTGCATCTGTACTCTTACTAACTCTAAATATCCTGCTCTCTGATTTTCTTTTTATCTTTAAATTACCATACAAAGAAGACCGTTTTCCCTTCGGCGTTTTCATACAGACTTTTTTTTTTTTTGGTTTTTCGAGACAGGGTTTCTCTGTGTAGCTTTGTGCCTTTCCTGGAACTCGCTTTGGAGACCAGGCTGGCCTCGAACTCACAGAGATCCGCCTGCCTCTGCCTCCCGAGTGCTGGGATTAAAGGCGTGCGCCACCACCGCCCGGCGACTTTTTTTTTTTTTAAAGATTTATTTATGTATTTGTATGTATTTGTGCACCACGTGGATGCACTGCCCTCAGGGACCAGAAGAGGGCGTTGGATCTCCTAGAACTGGAGTTACAAATGGTTGTGAGCCACCACCCAGGTGTCTGCAAGAGCAACAAGTGCTTTTAACCACTGAGCCATCTCTCCAGCCCCCAATACTTTGGTGGATTTTTGTTTAAGTTTTTGAGAACTTCATGGATGAGTACTGTATTTACATCATTTCCACCCTCCCTCTCCTCTCTCCAACTCTGTCCCTCCACTCTCTCTCAAATTCATGTCCTCTTCTTTAATTATACATATATATATATGTATATATGCACCTGTGTGTATGTATATAAGTAAGACATTGAGTCCATGTAGTGTTTTCCTTCTGTACATGTTTAGGGCTACTTGGGGTTGGATAACCTATCAGAGTCATCGTCCCTGGGGACAACTACAGCCACTGTGGGAAGTTCTTCATCGAGGAGAAGAGTCTGGTAAATTTGTTCTGTCTATGCTGACATGTCAACTAGTCTGGCCATTATGCAGATAGTTGAGATTTCATGGATTCAGCTTCTCTGTTGTGTCTAGAAGACACCATCCAGCAAAGGTATCCTGGTCCTCTGGCTCTTACCTTACTGTCCCCTTGTCCCCCTGTTCTCTGAGCCTTGGATGTTCTCTGCCTCCACTGGGCCTGGCAGAAAAGGATAGGTTTTTAATTAATGTTTTTCAGGATCAAGACCGGTGAAACATTTCTCTTGTTAGGAGACCAAGACATGAAGTCCAGCCACAGATGGAAGAAACGGGGTTGAGGGCACAATGATCGCCTGTTTCTTTCTTTTTTTCTTTCTTTCTTTCTTTTTAATCCCCCTCCATGAATGATTTAGATCCTGAACAAGAAAACAAAAGTTTAACATTAATCATGTCCACCATTCAAAATGTAGCGACCTGAGAGACTTTGCATGTTTCCAGCTTTAACAAGAAAGATTAACAAGATTGATTGATTGCCAGCACTTCCCCGGCGATTAGATATTTTCAAAAGCTGTATTTATTCTTTAAAGTGATTGCTGAGCTGGGAGGTTCATTCATAACCTCAGACCCCCAGACTGCTCTGAAGAGTTATGTTGGTAGGTAGGCTGATGGAATTACCACAGCATCCAGGGCAGTCCACTTCCATTTGGTGGTTTCCCTCCATCTGTATGCCTGTCTGTCTGTATGAAACAGATTTCTTGGGGGGGGGGGGGGGGGGCGGGGATGAAAACACAAGTGTACTTACCTCAGGAAGAAAGGTCACCACAAACCAGAGTCAGGATTGTACCTACGTCCCACTTGGTGAACCAGTGAGCTTTTGTTGGGGTCACTAACAGGAGTATGGGTGATGGATTACTTATAGGACCAGGGGTGACTCAAAAGCAGCTACATCACCAAAAAAGCCCACCCCAACACGCATGGCAGCTCACAAAAGATGTAACCCTGGGGCTTTCTGCACCCCTTGCTGGCAGCTCCACAGGTCAGAGAAATATCTCTGTAACTCAGCTGCTCACTGTTTCCTACCCCACAGTTGTTCGCTGTTTCTAAAACCCTGGGAAAGCTTATATGCTTCAGTTTCCTCAGACATGTGACTTTTTGCCTGCTAAGTTTCCCCCCACCTCCCACTTCCTTCCTGGAGGAAGCTGTTTCTGTTTGTTTCCTTGCTGGCCTGTGTAGCCCAGGCTGACCTTAAACTCGCCAAGGACAACTTTGAACTTCTGATCCTCCTTCCTCTACCTCTGAAATGCTGTGTTTACAGGTGTGCACCACTATGCCCAGTTAATTTACCAGAGACCAAACCCAGGGCTTCATATATGCTGGGTGTGGTGGTTTGAAAGAAAATGGCTCCTAAAAGGAGTTGGCACTATTGGGAGGTGTGGCCTTATTAGAGGAAGTGTGTCACTGTGGGGGTGGGCTTTGAGGTCTTTTTCTCAAGCTTCACTCAATGTGACAGTCAGTTGGCTTCCTGTTGCCTCTTGAGTCAAGATGTAGGAATCTCATCTCCAGCACCATATCTGCCTGCACACCACCATGCTCCCCATCATGATAATGGACTGGACCTCTGAAACTAAGCAAGCCAACCCAATTAAACGTTTTCTTTATAAGAGTTGCTGTGGTCATGGTGTCTCTTTACAGCAATAAAAACTCTAACCAACTGAGCTACATCCCCAGCCCTTCATCTGTCTTTATGACTCTTGGGGTATCTTTATGAGATCTTGGGGGAATCTCGGCTTGCTTCAAAGAAGATCAGAAACACAGACAAAAATCATCTGGATGTACAAATTGTGCACGTGTGTACTTCCATCTGCCAACTATAATACATAGCTGCATGGACATGGTCCTATTGGAAAAGGCAAAGAGATCCATAGATCCTAGGGGAGTAAAGCGGATCACCAATTGTGTGTGCATCATACACTGGATCAGAACTAATCAGGGAAAATAAAGGTCTATTTTATCCACAGATGATGTATTAGATTGTGTGTGTGTGTAGGGGGGGGGGACAGGTTTGAGAGGGAGCATGGTCCCAGTGCAGGCAGGAAGATCAGCAGGGTTTTGTTTTGTTTTGACTTTTTGAGACAGGGTTTCTCTGTGTAGCCCTGGCTGTCCTGGAACCAGGCTGTCCTCGAACTCACAGAGATCCACCTGCCTCTGCCTCCCGAGTGCTGGGATTAAAGGCGTGCTACAACTGCCCGGTTGAGGATTAGCAGCTTGAGAACAGCCTCAGCCACACAAACAGTTTGAGGCTGCCTCCCATACATGAGACCGGTCTCAAAATAAAAGGAGGGAGAGAGAACAGAAGGAAGAAGATTTTAAAGGGCAAAATGGATGAAGTTCTTTTTTTTAAATAGGTGACTTGGAGCCAGTGAGGTGGCTCAGTGGGTAAAGGGGCCTGCCACCAAGCCTGATGACCTGAGTTAGAGTCCTGGAACTCACACAGTGGAAGGAGAGAATCGACTCCCTCAAGTTGTGCTCACGCGCAACATGGCACATGTACCCACACATACACATACACACACACACACACACACACACACACACCAGGTGCACAAATAAATAACTGATTTATGAAATAAAACCGAGGACTTGTGGATGAATTTCCAGCAGATCCAACAGGACACGAGTCTCTCTGACTGCACTCTGATTTGAGCCGTTCATTTTCCGTCTCTGCACCAGGCCCCACACCTGTCTGAAGGTAGACGCACTTCACCCAGCATCTCAATAAAACCTCACCAGACATCCTGTAAGGGTTTTTCCGGCACAAGCCTATCTTGGCAACTGGGAGCCAAGCAATACCACGACGTCACACCATGTAACAAACCTCACGCGAGAGATTTATTGGGGACAAGAACAGAAAATGGCAGCTGCCTCTGAACTGGAAGAGAAACAACAGAGGGCTGGGCTTTTAGAGGGTCTTTGGAGCATGCCCAGTGAGCTAGTGGAAAAGTACAGCTGGAAGTATTGCCCAGTGGTTAACTCTGAAACATTCTTTGGCCATTAACATGGATACAGCCGGGATTTCCAAGTGTCTAAGTGTTACAGCTCTGAAGGGAAACGTATCCTGGCAGTTGGGAGCCAAGGAATACCACAAAGTCACACTGCACAACAAACCTTACACAAGAGATTTATTGGGAGGGAAAAACCCAGGAGCATAGCTGCCTCTACCCCAGTGAGAAGCAGCAGCAGGGAACTGAGCTGAAGACAGAGTTTATATAGGATTTCTTGGAGGGGAGGAATGGGTGGAGCTTTCTGGAGTGGCCTGGGATTGGAGGGATTATGTGGTCTGATCTTGGGGCAGGCTCAGGGATTGGTAAGATTTTTTTCTGTGGAGTGGGGCCTGGCCACTCTCTCACAGGGGCGGGGGGGGGGGGCAGGGAGTGTTGGTGGAAAAGACTATTACAATTGATATGGAAGTCTGGGGCAGGGCCTGGTCCCTGGGATTCCTGGAGGGGCCTGGAGGGGTCAGGCAGGGCCACCAGAGTAGTCTGGGGGTGAAGCCTGGCAGCTGGAAGTCTCTAGGGGCAGAGTCTACAGGGGGAGTTCTGTGCTCAGCAGGGAAAGCCACCCATACTGAGTAGCCAACACCAAGTCTTGGTCAAGCGGAGGAAGGGTGTTTTTCCCTTGACCTTTTTACCTTACACATCCCAGTCACTAATGGTGTCAACTCAGAATCAATACGAGGAGTCATCGCATTCTACACACACAGGTCAAGGGTTAAAAAAAAAAAATGTTCCAACCGAAAACTGTCATCCACCCACCTCCTACCATTAGGCTAACTGCCTACTCCTTGAGGATACAGGTTGGGAGAGGTCCAAGAGGCTTTCAATCAAATGATTGGGTGCAAAACTTCCTTTCGTGACTCAAAAGCAGCTGCACCACCCCAAAGCCCCCCCCCAACTGATGAAGGCTCACAAAAGCGCAGCTCCTGCAGCTCTCTGCAGAACTTGCAGGCAGCCCAACAAGTCAGAGAACAACTATCTCTGCAACTCAGCTGGTCAGTGCCTCCTCCCCCGGAGTTGTTCACTGTTTCTATAACCTTGGGGAGAGGCCCTGCGGAACCTTGAGAGTATCAACTTTCCCAGACATGGAGGGTTTGTTTACCTGATGAGCCCGGTCCCTAGCAACCCCCTACCTCTGCCTGTGGAGAGAATGTTTCCATTGGCAGGAAACCACTATACACAGTATATGCCTCCATCTCTGTGGTAGGTTTCTGGTTATGTGTTAAAAGCCCGTGATAAAATATGAGCCATTGAACTCCATCTGCCCAATAGAAGTTGTAGGTCTGTCACTGTATTTCCTGCAAATTTTGGAGCTGGTAGAGACCATTCTGGCTGGGTATCTCTAAATGCTGTGGAAACTTTGCCTATGGTTTGCTGGGTGGCCTTGGCTGGACCACTACATCTATCCAAGTTTTGATTCATGAAGTTTTGATTCTGCGGCAAAACACAGTATTGTGTAGTTGATGGCCCCCTTGACTCTGAGTGACTGCGTCATTTACAGCTGGTCCCCAACTTAACAGTTTCTCAGCTTTACCACTGGGCAAGAGTAAATAGCGTTCAGTAGAAATCATGCCTGGAGTTTTGGATTTCCACTTCTGTACTAGTGATGTGTGGTGAGCATCTCTTGGGATGCTGGGGGAGGTTAGACGCCATTCCTCACTGGTGAGCTGGGCAGGGAAGACTACCACTACACCACAGTGCACTGTGCTTAGCCGGTTAAGTGTACTGCCCTTATGTCTTAATTCGGCTTACACCATTTACAGGGACGTAACCCCATCTTAAATGGGAGAATCATCTGTATTTGAAGACACTTCCGGAATGAAATGGGAGGCTCTTGAGTAACACACTTAGCAGCTGCATCCTTTCTCTGGAGAGCACATAACCAAATACTGGACGAGACAAGTCGCAGAGGATTCATATAAATCCAGCCGATAGTCCCTGAATTGGGGGGCAGAAGGATCAAAGAGTAAGGTCTTTCTTGGCTACATGGCAAGTACAAGGCCAGCCTGAGCTACTTGAGACGATGTCAAAACAAAGGAAAGAAGAGGAAGTCAGATGTGGAGGCACAAACATTAATCAGAGTGCTCAGGAGGCAGAGGAAGGCAGATCTCCGTGAGTTTGAAGCCAGCTTGATTTACCTATCAATTTCCAAGCCAGCCAGGGCTACATAGTCCTTGTCTCAAATAGAAGATGGAAAGAGTGAGGAAGGGATGGAGGGAACGAGGAATGAAGGAAGGAAGGAGAAAATGAAGGAAATAAATATCACATTAAAATGACTTTTTTTTTTTTTTCCAGCGTCTCTGTATATGGTGATACAGCCCAGACTGGCCTTGAATTCACAGAGGTCCACTTGCCTCTACCTCCCAAGTGCTAGGAGTAAAGGCATGTGCCACCATACCTAGCCACATGTACCATATTTAGTAGGAATTACGGAGCACGTGACTATTATGTGCCAATGAGTAATTCAATTACATTTCTCTGAGCATGGCTGACTGGGGGCCGGGAGTGATGGTCAAGTTCTCCTCCAAGGTGCCGGAACTGTCTTGAATGACGGCCTGAAGATTTTTTTTTAATAAGAAAAATGGACACTCCCTCTAGGAATATGCGAAGATGCCAGTAGGAGACATCTCAGATGGACATCTGAAATCCTTTAAAAACCCACCTCTGGAAAGAGGACTGCATGCTGCTTGGATTTCTGGCCTGGCAAGGATTTTCAAAACAAAAGATGGGAGGGTCATACCCAGAAAGTATAAAGCACTGTCGTCTATAAATGCCAGCTGCCGGCTCAATGAAATGGCACTGAGCTAGGGTGGCAGGGTGGTTGGTTAGCCTTTCCCCACCCAGGCCATCACAGGCATCGGTCACCCCAAAGTCCCCCACTGCTCACATAAACGTAATGATCATTTGTGGCAGCAAGCACACACTAAAGGTCTCAGATTTGGGAAAGTCCATTTGGTCAATGCTGAAGATTTCGCCTTATTTATTTATTTATTTATTTATTTATTTATTTATTTATTTATTTA
>CABHPH010160388.1:0-19580 GCA_902168325.1 Peromyscus nudipes | reverse complement strand
TTATTTATTTATTTATTTATTTATTTATTTATTTATTTATTTATTTATTTATTGCAGATATCAAAAGGTTGCCTGCCTCTCAGACGCCTGATTCAGCTAGGAGAAATCTGAGGAAAACATGGGTGGTCCATTCAAGTTAATGCATATGGTGACCGGCCTTGGAGCCATGTGCCCTTGACAAGCTTCACAGTATAAAAGAAAGCCATGGTTTCCACCAGGGACCAAGCAACTACACATGCCCAATGTCACCTGATACTGTCCACCGCTCCGCCATCACAATGAATTTTCTGGAAACTAGTAACAACTGCTTCTTCAGACACTATCTTTGTGCTAAACTCAGTCCCCGTTGGGAGACGGCAAATTAAAGCAACCCAATTTAAAAAAAAAAAAATGATCCTGGGGCACAGGGTCTTCATCCACCAAGGAGCAAACACATTTGTGCCTCCAAACACTATACAGCCGATTCTCACTCGGTCTTCGCTTATAAACAGCGGACAGGCAGGAGTATAAATTCTCGGTTCCTGTGGCCGCCGTGCGCGACACAGTAATGTGTTTGGTAATATTTTCAGGTCAAGGCTGCATCCAAGGTGGGCTTTTTGCGTTCACCTTCTCACCCCATAACCGGCAGATGAACGCCCACACCTCTTTCTCCCAGCCAAGGTGAGTCGAGCTAACCGGATCCTGTGGCTGGTGACCACAAGGCCTCCGTGCAGGGCTCTAGGGAAGCGGGGTCCTCGCTGCCAACAGCTCCGCGAGGCGCAGGCCCGGTGGTTCCATCGTGACCACTGCAGAAGGACAATAGCTCATCAAGCCCCACGAAAGCCCCCGGACCCGTCGCGGAGCCTGGGCTGGCGGGGGATGAGGCTGAGCGACTCCTCCTAGAGGTGGTTATGTGGAGAAGGAGCAATCCCTTCTCCCTCCTCCTCCTCCCCCCGCTACTATCCGCGGCCCGGAGAACTGCCGCTTGCCGCCATTGACACGCACAGATACAACCCCAAGAAAGGCAGGGTCCTGCCCGACACCGGCGGCACGCGGGCCGAACCTGCGGCCGGGGATTGGCGCGCACTAGGCCACCGGGCGCCCGGAGCCCGCGGCGCAGCACCAGGTGAGCCCGCCATGCCCGTGGCATCATTGTTTCGGGGGGCGCCGGGGGTCTGGAAACAAAACCCTCTGCCCGGGCAGTGCAGGGGCCGAAGGGAGCCACGGCGCCTCCCCCTGCAGCCCTGCGGGCGCACCCCGGTCACCGACCCACCTCTGCCACAGAAATTAATAAATCGATTTGTTCAACTTGCTTCCTCGGGAGATAAAAAGGGGGGTTTGCTGAAGACGCCGCGCGATGCCCGCAGCCGGCGAGGGGCTGGGGCGCCCTGGGCCAGGCAGGGAGGATGCAGAGATGCGGGGTCCAGCGGCCCGGCTGGCGGTGCCGGGAGCTCAGGGCTTCGAGGATGCGGAGCTCAGGGCGCAGGGGAGGGAGGAGGGAGGCGCCCTGGCGCCGAGAGGACCGGGCGGGGGACGCAGGTTCGCCAGGGCCGAGGGCGCGCGACCAGGGCCTCCGGGGTGCCGGGCTGGGCGCGGGCTGACAATGGAGGAGGACGCGGAGGCGCCGGGGCGGCGCGGATGAGGAGCCGGGATGCTGCGGGTGCCGCGGCGGAGGAGGACGCGGGGCCGAGCACTCCCCCTCGGGTTCCCTTTCCGGGGCGCTCGGTGCTTCCACCGGCAAATGGCGGCCCCTGTGCGGCTCGCCCTGCCGGTCCCAGCTGCTTAATTTGCGCGGGAAAATAACAATAATAATAGTAATAATATCAAGAAGAGGGAAATCAAAGTCAAGTCAGGAAAAGGTTGCACCCGCTGCTGCCGCGGCTTGGACTCTGCCCTGCCTCCCCGGCTGCCAGAGCGCCATCCAGGTGCACCGCATCCCAGCCCCGCCAGCCTCCTGATCGCTCCCCAGAGTGTCTTTCCACGCCTTTCCTCATGGGGGCGCCCTCAGCTCCTGCCCTCTTTGTTCCTCTCAACAATGGCCAAAGGGGCATCGAACCCCGCAAACGCTAATTGAGCCGCCTCCTCCAGGAGCTGTGTGCATTGCTCATTGTGCTTGGGAGTGAAGTGGGCCGCCGGTGGGCCTGATTTATGCCTGGCCATTGCCGCAGCCTTTAGGCCGTAGTTCTCTGGGATGAGTGGAGAATGGAAGGGGCTAGTGGAAAGAGGCTGAAAAACCAAAGTGTGGATCGCTGCCTGTTGGGGGACGCGGTGGGAACCAGCCCAGACTGGAAAGCAGTTCTCCAGGTGAGCTGGCAATCCTGGCTTCAGGGGAATTCACAGCAGGAAGCCACACACTCTAGGAGCCCCAGGGCGATCAATCCAGAGTGGTGAACGGCGTCCACGGTTCCTCACGTGTTTATGTTGAACACAGTTGCACCCTCACTGGGCTGTGTAGTCGCCTCAGTAGGTAAGGGGGAAAGGAGATGTTATTCAGAGCAAAATGTCTGCGCTTATGTCGTCTCAAAACAAATTAAACTGTACCTAATCCCCGACCAGTCCGCTCTGTCTGCGAGACTGAAAGTTGTCCCCTACCCCAAAAGGAACTCTCCGAAATAAATGCTCAGAGCTGCAGGACCGGTGCCGACCGGTGCCATTGAGTTTTCAAAAATGTTGAAATGAAGGAACTGAAATATTGGAATTCCTCTGTAGGAAATTGCATCTTAATAAAAATAATTCACATCAGCAAAATCTCTTTCCTGCATCCAAATTCCCTCTCAAAATACTGTCTTCTCTCCTCCGGTTTGTCCCACCCTAACACTGGTTCTGCCTCACCGGGATCCACTCATCCTTAGCCTTCAGATGGGATTGACAGTTTCTACTATTTCAGAACTCCATACAGAGAACTTAGCCTCTGTGCATCTAGAATGTCCCAAAGATTCTGACCCTATTCCCTCTTCTCTGCCTAACTGCCAGGGCTTATTTGGCGCCTGTGGTCTGCTGTGCCCCAGTGGGTGGGACCTCCTGCTAACTATAGCAGAGACAACCAAGCCCTGGCAGTTAGGCCTCCTGCTTGGCAAGCAGGAGGTGAATTCTGTTGCAGACAGCTTTAAATGGAAAATATCAGTACCTACAGAGAGGCGTATGCAAAAATTGAATTCTCTTAAGAATGTTTTTTGTTGTTGTTGTTCGTAAAAAATAACCTCAAAGTTAGTTGCTGTCTTGGTGCATGCTTTTGAAAAGTGTGTTGTAGAGATCAGCAAAAGACAGGGATCGGTCAGCCAGCAGTGGACTCTTCACAGAGCCAATCAGAGAGAGCAACACGGATTTAAGGAAGCCAGGGTCCCACTCTCAGTGAGCATCCCACCGAAGGCCTAGGAGATGCTAAAATAAAAGTACAGGTAATGCAAGGGGGGAAGTGTTATCATTTATGCTCCTGGGAAGTTGGGTACCTACTACTATCGAGAGGTAAGAGTGCTGATTACAATGTGGATGGCAGTTAGGCATTATTTTAAAAAATTACTACATTTATGTGTGTGTGTGTGTGTGTGTGTGTGTGTGTGTACATTTGTTTGTGTGTCTGAATGGGCATGCATGTGCCACAGCACTCATGTAGAGGTCAGAGGACAATACCAGGTGTCTGCCCTTGCCTTCCACCGTATTTGAGACAGGCTCTCTGCTTTTTTACCCACCACATAGGCAAGGCAAGCTAGCCCTGGGGCTTCTGGCAATTCTGACTCTGCCTCCCATTTCTGAAGATCTTCTGGGATTGTAGATACTCTTCCTACTCTTCCATCTTTGACATGGATTCAGAGATTTGAACTCAGGCTTTTGTGGCAAGAACATTTACCCAAGGAACCATCTCCCTAGTCCTGAGCTTGGCACTGTTAAATCTATAAGATGCACATGCTATAAAGTAGCAATTTGTTTCTTCTTCTGATAGTGTTATATTTAGTGGGGGTGTGTGTGTGTGTGATGTGTGTGGAGGTCAGAGGGCAACTTACTGGAGTTGGTTCTCTTATTCCATGATGTGGGCCCTGGGGATCAAACTCAAATTCTTAGGCTTAACAGCAA
Organism: Peromyscus nudipes; assembly: GCA_902168325.1. NCBI lineage: Eukaryota > Metazoa > Chordata > Mammalia > Rodentia > Cricetidae > Peromyscus > Peromyscus nudipes. Next base: position 15,530 of record CABHPH010160388.1, on the reverse strand, counting down.
GCACTTTACCTCTCAGTCATATCCTAGTACTCCATTTCTTGGTGTGTGTCCTCCTGAAGCAGACGTGGTGTGCTCCGTGTGTGCGAACATTTATGGCAGGGTTTCGGTAGTTCCAACCTTGAAAACACCTTAACAGCCACTAGTAAGGGATGCTACATAGTCCCTTCCATGTCTACATTCTGAAACACTAGACAGCAGTTTAAAAGAGTAAAGCCAATGTATATTTACAGAGGAAGATCACCAAGGCATGCTATTAATAAAGACAGAAAGGGGCAAATCGCAGACATGCAAAATGAAACCGTAGATTTCTATAAATTAAAATACCATATAAATAGGAAGTGTAGAGAAGATATTTGAAGGACTGTGAAGAGCTTTAATCCACAGCTACTACCATGGCTATTGTGGCCTTTGACATTGTACACATCGTCCAAGCAATTTATGGATTGCTTGGACAGGTAGGTGCAACTAGTCATTTGGAAATAATATAAGATAATGTGTATGAAAGCCACAAAATGCTGCAATTTTTAAAGGAAGAAGAGTTCAGGCCGGAAGGGAGGAACAGGGCTAGGCTTCCTAGACAAGGTGGTGGCACTGAGAGGGAGCAGTCAGGTGAGGAGGCAAGAAGAAGGCCCTCACCTCCTCCGTCTTTATTATGTGCCACCCCAGCAAGGCTGACCAAGCCTATCAGCTTCCCACTGAAGGATGAACTAAAAAACACTTACAGTGCTTTTCATCGCAATGATTCTGCGAACAGGTCCATGAGACATTAAGGAGGAAGGGAGGAGTAAAAGAGGAGAAAGGGGCAGGGAGTGTCTGTTTTGTTTCATGACAGGGTGTGGTGAAGCCCAGGTTGGTCTTGAACTCTCTACAGAGCCCCTGATCCTCCTGCCTCTGCCTCCTGAGTCCCTAGTTTGTGAAGTGTCGGGACTAAAACCCAGAGCTTCGTGCTGCTAGGAAAGCACAGCTGAGCCACACCCCCAGCCTGGAGTCCCGTAACAGCGCTGAAAGCTGGTGTTTTCAGCAGCAGCTGGAAGGCAGGGAGTTTCTCTTGGGAATTAAATTCCACGGGAAGATGGGTCTTTGAAAAGATACTTCATTTGACAAAATCCAGAGGAAACCTAAAAACGCTTTTGTAAAAGGTTTAAAAAACATGCATACTATGTTTCAGTGTGTGTGTGGGGGGGGAGGCTGGAAGACAGTTTTCTGAGAGTCAGTTATCCTGAGCTTTCTCCTTCTCACGGGTTCCGGGGCTAGAACGCAGGGCCTTAGGCTTTGCCGCAGTCACCCTTCCCTACTTAGCCATCTTGATGGGTTTAAACATGCCTTTGAAGCAAAACATGTAAGTGGTTGCTTTTAAATTATTCACTCACTTCAGGAATACTTATCGAGTATCAACTGTGTCCTTACCACTCGACAGGGTGTTGTCAGGGGTACAATGGAGAGAAGAAGAAAGAAATCAGGAACTGGAGGGTGGGGCATTCCAGGTGAGGTTTTTCCACAGATAGTGTAGCTGTGGCGAGTTTTCTGACTCCTGAACGTTATCATTTGATTGCCACACAAAGACGACAGCATACACACACACACACACACACACACACACACACACACGAATAAAGAAATGTAATTAAAATTTTTTTTGTAATAGCTTCTTTCGAGGAAACAAATCATGTTGAGGACTAGTGAGTCGGCTCAGTGGTAAAGGAGCTTGCTACCAAATCCGATGACCTGACTGATCCCACGGTGGAAGGGGAGACCCGGGTCTCGCAGGTTATCCTCTGTACTCCCCATGCCCATCGTGGTACGTGCATGAATACACACATGCGTGCACACGTGCGCACAAACAAAATAAATAGTGTAATATTTAAAATGCAAGAACTTAAGTTCGTGTTGATGGCGTGTGGACTGCCAGCCAGGTTCTATTCTGAGCACTTGATATGAATGAACTTATTTAGTTCTGACCACGGCGCCACAGACAGCCGATGTTACTATTCCTACCCTTCAGGAAAGGAAGCAAAGGCTGAGGAGGAGCCAAGGGACTCCAGCCCAGGAAGCCTGCCAGCATGCTCTATCCATGTATTTAAAAAAAAAAAAAAAAGTGCTCCTAATATTCCAGTGATTCTGTGCTGATTTATGCAGGTTTTTTTGAAGTATGAAAACTTTTATTTATAAAACTTATTTGCATCGCTGCCGGGAAACCCCTCCCGTGCTGTGACAAATGAAACATAAAGAGAATCCGATGGAGCCACGTAGCGCTCCGCTTTCAACTGTCGTATCGCAGTATTAAGTGAGATAAATCTGATGGTGTCTCCGAAGCCCTCTCTGTTCGTTTATCCATCTCAGCATCCATCATACTTTGCCTGATTTATTTGACTGGCATTGCCAATTTGGACCTTGGATGGAGTAAGTAATTCAAGTCAAAATTCCCACGCTTTGACATAAATAGGTGCCAGACGTACACACAGACCACCAGCCTGGGGACACGACTTCAGCTAATTCCCTGGTGTCACAAGAGTCTTTTTTTTTTTTAATCTTATCATTTATTTATTGTGTGTGTTTATGTAAGTGGGTGTGCACATGCTACCTCACACAGGTGCCGCTGAGTACGTAGAGGACGTACTTGCAGGGGACAGAGGACAGTTGGCAGGAGCCACTGCCCTCTCTTCTCAGGGATCACACTCAGGCTTGGCAACAGGAACCCTTACCTACTGAGCCATCTTGCCAGCCTTAGCCACATTTTTTAACCTAAAATGATAACACTCAGTCTGCCTCGAGATTTGAGGGTTGTTCCTGGATATGAGACGCCATTCTAGGGAAATGTTCAGATGCCTAAATTTGGTTGTTTCCATGAGAATTAGGCAAAAACATAATTAAGGTCAAATCTGATTCTCCTGTACCCCAGGCCCATGCTTGCCGGGCAGTACTATACGTGATCTACGTACAGAACAATGTAACTCGTATTTTCCACAACCCTTGCTGCTCAATAAAGCATAAAATTAAATAGTGGTGTGGCCCACAGAGAGGTCAAGTCCAAGAGCTTCTGCGGTAGATGGTATAAATGTTTAGGTCAGAGGATAATTCAGCGGATTCCCCATCAGCACAGGAAAGTTACAAATTGATTACTGTCACAGAATTTCAACCAAGAGATAATCAATTCATGTATTCCTCTGCCTACTATCAGCTGGATTCTGTGTCTGTGTGCACATGTGGTGTATGTATGATTGCATGTTTGTAAGTATACATGTGTGAGCGTATATGTGGAGGACAAAGGTGTGTGTGTGTCTGTGAGTGTGTGTAGATCTGAGGACAACTTACAGGAGTTGAGTCTCTCTTCCCACCGTGTAGACTCCAGAGATGGCTTGGCATCAAGTGCCTTTACCAGCTCCAGCCCCATGACTCTTGTTTTGTTGTTTTGGTTTTCTGAGACAGGATCTCTCTATAAAGTCCTCCTGCCTGGCCTGGGACTCACTTTGTAGACCAGGCTGTTCTTGAACTCAGAGAGATCTGATTGTGTCTGCCTTCTCTGCTGTTGAGATTAAAGAAGTGTAGCCACGCCCAGCTCACCACTTGATTTTTTTTGGCTCACCACCTGATTTTTTTTTTTTTTTTTCTTTTGAGACAGGGTTTCTTTGTTGCTTTGGTGCCTGTCCTGGAACTCACTCTGTAGACCAGACTGGCCTCGAACTCACAGAGATCCACCAACCTCTGCCTCCTGAGTGCTGGGATTAAAGGCATGAGCCACCACCGCCCAATTTCACTGCCTGATTTTTTAAGAAAAGGCGAGGCTGGGTGGTCAGTGAACCCCAGGAATCTTCCTGTCTCTACCTCCCCATGCTAGAATTGTAGACTCATGCCACTGTGTCTGACGTGGGTTCTGGGAATACAAACTCTGGACCTCATGCTTGCAGACTGAGCCATCGACCTAAACAGACGTTTCCTTTAGCTGTTCTCTGATTGACACTGGGTATCATTGCCCTGGTGGGTGGAGACCAGACTGTTCTGGTGCTCAATGAAGTCGAATTTTGGGGTGCCAGATTTTCTTTTCTGTGATTATCACAAGTAGCATGACAGTGACTTCAAAAGAAAGCTCCCCGGGTGCCGTCAGCTTCCCCTGGTGTCAGCGATTGTAACAGGTGAGGGTCTGAAAGGCTCCTGTGTTCAGGGTTTAGAAAAGTTTTAAAGAATCTACTGATTTGACCCACAGCTGGTCAGTGAGAAATAGTCCAGTGCTCTACCACCAATGGGTCTCCGTGAGGCGGCAGGGGGAATGATGTGACAAGGACAATGGGAGCTTCCCTGGTGCCAGCATTTGGGGGCTACGGGGTGGGGGCGGGATGGGGGCACACCTTGTAATCTGCCACCTGCCAACAGCACAAAATGCTGCCACAGAGGCAAAAGCCCCAGCCACTCCTGAGAGATGGGGAAGAGAGTAGGGAGGTGTGGGTAGGAGAGGTGTGGGGGAGGGGGCTCCACAGCTGCTGCCTGTGTTAGTCAGACTGTTGGAGGGAGAGCAGATGTCAGGTGTCTGTGTCTGCCTCAGTGGGTCAGGTAGCACTAGCTACCTGTGGGACCCTCACCCCAAGCCCTGAGCAGCTGATCGTGAATCAGACAACACCAATCCACTTCCTAGAGAAACCCAAAGGACGCTGCTTGCAGGAAACTCCATTACTAGTTGGAATCGATCAGATTCTGAGGAAACAGGACAGTTAACCCAGACAAATCCTATCTGTCCACCCTTAAAAAGCAAACAGTGGCTAGGCTAAACACACTGGGGGTTTAGTTTTGTTTCTTTTGTTTGTTTGTTGTTGTGGAAAGGATGAGCAGCACTGGTGGCGGTGCTGGTTACTGGCGGGAAATGTCACGAGCCACGGCCACGACTACCAGAGTTACAGAGGAAGGAAGGAAGGGATAGGAGAGAGGAGAGCCAGGCCTGGAGAGAAAGAAAGATGGCGGGAGCAGAGCAGAACAAGGAACAGAGAGAGAGGATGGGGTCCGCGTCGGCTTTTTTTAAGGCAAAGATTGCGTGACCACGCCGCACATACGTAGTTGCCAGCGACCCCCAATGACATAAGACTCAAGACCCGGAGCTGTGCGTGTGCAGGAGTGAGGGCAGGATCCTAACAGTTGTTGTTTTTGTTTTCTATCAGTAAATAGATTCAGGACTAGTGCGGTGTCTCTGTGGGTAAAGGCCCTTGCCCTTTGCAAGCTTCGTGACCTGAGCTTCAGGAACCCATGTGAAAGGGAAAGAGAAAACAGGCTCTATATAGACCTTCCCTCTTGACCCCTCAAACACACACTAATAATAAGCAAAGAAATCCAAAAGGCAAACTAGCTCATTTTCTGGTTGACTTTCTTCTGGGGTGCATTTTTAACTCAGATTCAAAAAAAAAAGTTACTAGCCATCTTTCATCCAACTAGTACCACTAAGGGCCAAGTGTATTTATATTAAAACAGGATATGGATAGCTGGGAAGAGATAAACACAGCAACAACTTCTTGCCTTTCTCTTGTTTAAGAAAACCATATCTGTCTCTCTCTGTTTCTCTGTCTCTCTGTGTGTAATGTATCGCTGGAAAACTCTTAATAAAGTTTAAAACTCCTCCTCAAAAAAAAAAAAAAAGGAAAACCATAGCTTGGGTTAAACAAAGACAAGAAAAACGTGTTAAAAAGTCACCGCCTGCAGCTCGGGAGAGGACTCAATCAGTGAAGTATTTACCATGCAAGCACAGGACCTGAGTTTAATCCCCAGAACCCACACCAAAAAAGTCAGGGTTGGGACTGGAGAGATGGCTCAGAGGTTAAGAGCACTTTTTGCTCTTCCAGAGGACCTGGGTTTGATTTTGATTCCCAGCATCCCCATGACAGCTCAGAATTGTCTGTAACTCCAGTTCCAGGGGATCCAACACCTTTGTCTGGCCTCCATGGGCAATGCATGCACACGTTGCATAGACACACATGCAGACCAAACACCCATACACATAAAATAAAAATAAATACATCTTTAAAAACAAAAACAAACTGTTGGCTTGGTGGTGTGTGCACGTAATCCTTGTGCTGGGGAGGTGGAGACAAGTGGATCCCTGGGGTTTGCTGGGCGGCCAGCCTCATCAAGTAGGTGAGCCCTGGACCAGAAGACTGTGTGGGTCTCAAAAATTAAGACTACAGCTCCTAAAGTTAACTGGCTTCCACATGTATTTGTGCACACATACCCACACACTCAACATGCATGTGTGCACACATACCCACACACTTGCATGCATATATGCACACACACGTGCCCCCCACACACACACACACAAATTCACTCGCATGAGGCCTCATCTCTCCTGATAGCCTCTGGAATGACCCAGGTGGCCCGAATTCCCTGCCTCTAAATTACAAAGAGCACACAAGCTTCCCGATCCACAGCATGATGGAAATGCATTTTTTTTTTAAAGGGAGTGATTTGTTTTCCAATAGTATCATTAAAATCAATTGGATTAATGCTTGCTTTTCATGTTCATGGTTGGTTAATTTGGTTAATTTGATCCACCTGTCATTTTGATAAAACTGCATTTAGTGTCGCTTTTTACATGATAAATTGGTAGCGTATTTTAACGTATGTGACAATGAAATTATTGACTGTTCTCAGTCACTCGGAGATGGCCCTGGAAGAAAATGGTGTGGGAAGTATTACTTGTGCAGTGATGGCTTGCCCTCAGAGTTCCTAAACGGAAGTGTAATAGAGCTAGTGGTTTGCTAGAATCACTGAAAATGGTTTTTACAGCTACAGAATAATGCTAACAAACTATTATTGTCTTAATACAGTGCTCAGGCTAAGACACCAAAATACGTTAGAATTGTTAGGTGGGAAGCTGTCAGGAGGCCCTGTTCCCCATTTCACACCCTTTAAGACGCAGTTCTGCATATAGTTAGCGTATTTATATTGAATTCCTTTATGTCCTATTTAGTCCTATTTTATCTCATTTGATTCTCCCTGAGGACAGTTTTGAACTGACAGAGAAAAGCTGCTTCATGGTGGCGTCTGCTTCATTTTTTTCATAAATATTTACAGTCTACAATATTCTGGAGCACAATACCACAGAGGAGGGAAGTGCCACAGGTACTAATGGAATTTTCACACAGTCCACTGATCTGCTGGGGACAACACTGGAAGTTTCACGTTTGAAAATGTCTCAAAAAAAAAAAAAAAAAAAAAAAACAACCAGTATTTAAAGGGTTTTTAAAAATTCATTTTCATCATTAAAAAGCAGTGCGACCTCTTAGTTCTTGCTTCCGGATAACACAGGTGAATGTTTGATTTGGGTCACAAAAGAACGCTTTAACAGTCTCAGGTCTAGGTCCCTTGGCAAGATGGTGTAGACACATGAACAGACATCACCTGGGACATGTTGGCTGCAGCGATAGCATCCAGCCCCCATCCTTTCTCTCTCCTGCCTCCAGTCTTCGTAAGAGACTCCAGCTGAGGACACTGAGGATGTAGCTCATTGGTGGAGCATTTGCCTAGCATGGCCAGTTGTTGTCTGGGTTCTGTGTACACGTACACACACACACACACACACACACACACACACACACACACACCCCAAAACCCTGTCTCAAAAAGAAGCAAACTAAGGGGATTGGAGAGATGGCTCAATCCTTAAAAACACTGGGCTGCTCTTCCAGAGGACCTAGGTTCAATTTCCAGCACCCTCATGGCTGCTCTTTATTAAAGCTATCTGTAATTCGAGTCCGAGGGAATCTGACACCCTCTTCTGGCCTTTGTGGGTACTACATACAATAGTGCACAGACACACATGTAGACAAAACACCCATACACATAAACATTTTTTGTTTAAAGAAGTAACATAGATAGAAAGAAATGATAAATGCCTTTTGGAAGACGTGTAACTGTTTTGAAAACTGATCATTTACATGGGGCACTGGAGGAATCTTTTTTCTTCTGATTTTAGCAACTGTTTATCACATGCTCATTTATTTGTGTGCTGGAAATGATAAGATTGAACTCGGGTTGTCAAGCTTTGTGGCAAACACTTCCAGCCACCGTGCCATCTCTCAGGTGCCCAGTATTTTTAGAGACAAGCTATCAGGTAGACCAGGTTGGCCCGGAACTCACTACAGAGCTAATGATGATGATGAACTCCTGATCCTCCTGCCTCCACCTCCCAATGTTGGTATTATAGTATTTCAAGGTGATATACACAGCTTGAAAGTGTCATTTTCATTTAAGAACTTAACAAATCTCATTGGCAAATTAGTTTAGAAATGAATGTGTTGGTGAAGAAGCCGAATTCAACTCTCTTCCAGTTGAACAATGGTGTCATGAAGAGAGTGAGATCATTTTTATTAATAGGTTCATTTTTTTATTTTTATTTATTTGTTTGGGGTTGTTTGTTTGATCGTTTATTGATTGACTGGCTTTTAGAGACAGGATTTCACTGTGTAGCCCTGGCTGTCCTGGAACTCACTCTGTAGACCAGGCTGGCCTTAAACTCACAGAGATCTGCCTGCCTCTGCCTCCTGAGTGCTAGTAAAGGCGTGTGCCACCACTACCCTGCTTATTTTATTTTATGTGATTATAATATAATTACATTATTTCCCCTCTTCCCTCTCCTCCCTCTAAACCCTCCCATTTACCCCTCACCCTGTTCTATTTCAAATTCATGGCCTCTTTTTCTTTAATTGTTGTTGAATATGTATGTGTGTGCATATGTATTCCTAAATATGTAAATACAATCTACTCAGTCTGTGTAATGTCTCCTATATGTATGTTTTCAGGGCTGACCATTCAGTATTGGATAACCCATTGTTGGACTCTTCCCTGGGGAACACTGTTTCTTCTGCTCGCCGCATCCCTTAGTTGCCTGTGGTTCTTTATGTATGATTCATGAGCTTTCCCTCTTCTGCTTTGGGATGTCTATTGGTGTTGTCCTTGTTCAGGTCATGCTAGTTAATCATGCTGATGAGACTTCATGGGCATAGCTTCTGATATTTGTAGGAGACACAATCTCATACTCCCTGATCCTCTGGCTCTTACAATCTTCCCACCCCTCTTGCACAAGATCCCTGAGGCTTAGGTGTAGGAATTGGTTGGTTGGTTGGTTGGTTGGTTGGTTGGTTGGTTTTGGTTTTTCAAGACAGGGTTTCCCTGTGTAGCCCTGGCTGTCCTGGAACTCTATAGACCGGGCTGGCCTTGAACTCACTGAGATCTGCCTGCCTCTGCCTCCCAAGTGCTGGGATTAAAGGTGTGTGCCACCATCGCCCAGCAAGGTGCAGGAATTGTGGTTACAGATGTATCCATTGGAACTGAGATCCACGGTCTTCGTTTTCATTGGTTGTTATTTTCCGTAATGATCCCTGTCTGTTGCCAAGAGGAGTCTCCTTGATGAGATCTTTTGGAGATTCTCCACACTGATTTACACAGGCCTTACTGAGGCACAAGTTACAGACTGCAGACAGTAAGGGCGATGTTAGTGACGTAGAGATGTGTATTAAAATAAGGTATCTTTAGAACAGAAACCCACACGTAACAAAGTCGTGGGGCTGAGGTGTTGTTCAGTGGTAGGATGCTGGCTTAGCACATCTGGAGCCCTGGCTTCCATCCTCAGCACCTTGAACAAGACATAACTACAGGTGTTTGGCATCTTACAAATGGGTTATGCCCCAGAAGCCCTAGTAGTAAACTGAAGACATGAAAAGCATTGAATTCACCTACACTCTCCAGAGCTCCCGTTCAGCAGCACAGCACACCGTACAGTACTGGTTCCTTCTCCCCTGTGACCACAGGGCGAGCTGTGAACTGCAGCCCGCCACAGCCCAGCAGCACAAGCGAGCATCACGCTGCATTATTGCTTGCATGTAAGATTAAAGTACCAAACTGAAGGTGCAGTTTCTGCCACATGCATCTGTCTAACATATACCTCTGTCAAGTCAAAAAAAAATCATCAAGAACCCCTGTAAGCCGAGGCCTGTCTATACATGTGTAAGCTGGTGGGCGTTGAGCCGGACACAGGCATCCGGGACATCCATAGCTCCCAGAGGCCCCAGTGAGGCTGCTATTGCAGGAGAAACGTCTGTTGGTTCCTTGTATTAAGTGGTGGAGTTGGAAGAATTTAATAACCCGTATGCCCTAACCACATGAGTGACTGCTAAGACACGTGCACCTGTGGGGTGCTGCGCACACTCTCAGGAGGGAGAATAGGACTCTACTCTGCCGGCCTCATTTTCTTCCTGTATTGACTTTCCCCTGGCAGTTTTATGTACAGCAGTGGTTCTCAACCTTCCTAACGCTGTGACCCTTTAATACAGTTCCGCATGTTGTGGTGACCCCCCCAACCATGAAATTATTTCATTGCTACTATTGTGAGTCATAATGTAAGTATCTGATATGCTGGAAATCTGATATGCGACCCCTGGGGGGGTCGAGACCCACAGTTTGAGAACCGCTGGTTCACAGCGACACTCAAGAACCCCACTTTGCCACAGTCAAGTATCATCAAAAGGAGGACATTTGGGGCCCCTAGAGAGATCTCAGTCAGTAATATCTTTGCCACCCAAGCATGAGGACCTGAGTTACCACGACCCCAGCACCCACGTCGAAAGCCAGGCATGGTAGTGTATGTCTGTAATCCCAGCGCTGGGGAAGTGGAGACAGGAGGATTCCCTGGGGCTCATCCACCAGGGAGGCTTTATCAGTGAGCTCCAGATTCAGTGAGCGACCCTGTCTCAGAAACAACATGGTGGAGAGCAATCAAGGAAAGAGTCCTAATGTTGACCTTTGTTCTCCACATGCACATACACACACTTGTACGTGAACTTGTAAATGGACCCTTACACACACACCACGCACGCACGCACGCACGCACGCACAAAAAGAAGGAAAAGAAAGAAAGAAAAAAGATAATCTGAAGACCTGAGCCATCATGAGCTGGCTACCATAGTAGTGGTTGGGCCCAGCAGAGATCAAATGCTCCCCAGCTTTCCCAGAATGCTGTGGGAACGGAGTGAGGGAGGGGGGAGAAGGGGGAAGAGGGGCCCTCACTGAGGTGCCCCGGGGCAGGGTGCTTGGGGTAGTTACTACCTTTGTTATGGTACCATGGAAAACATTTAAGGACAGGGACGTATAAATTCCACAACATCTCTATGGTTTCCTCCTTCTCGATAACAACCCTTAAGACCGTGTCTCGTAGATGCCATGATGGCACAGGTTGTACCACGAATGCCAATTCTTGACGTAGAAAAAAAAAGGCTCAAAGGTTCACCATCAAGTCCCTGAAATACGGCAGTTCCTGGACAACGCCAGTGAGAGTCTATTACCTGTGTTCAAGGGAGGGCTGCAATTTATTATGTGTCCTGAATTGTCTACAAAATCTTATTGCCCTTATGAACCCAAAACCAGACCCTGGAACAGCAGACTCCCAGCTCCCCTTCCCGGGTGTTCATTAAGAGTCTGACGAGGTATTTCCTGGTTCCCCGTGGGTGTGCTTATAACTCTGCTGGTCAAAGGGCCACTGAAGGGAGATCATATGCCCTGGGTACTTCTGTTGTGGACCAGCTAGATGTACTGCAACTCAGGACTTTCTTGAATAAGTTCCTTAAGGGATCCCTTGTGCAGCTTGGAGTATGGGAACTCCCCCCCTCCCCGGGGGTGGGGGGGTTCTGGTAGGTCCCTACTGTTACAGTGAACTCCAGCCAGCCAGTATTTTCTTCAAACATGTAAACAAAGAGAGTCAATTGTATCCTTGAGCTCTGCCTGATTGGGAGCCAAATTGTGTGAGAGCAGACAGTAAACAAGGGTAAACATTAACTAGTAGGCAGATGGAATTGGAACCTCCCACGGATGGGTCTTTTTTTCCTAGACCACCAGTTCTCAACCTTCCTAAAGCTGCGACCCTTTAGTACAGTTCCTCATGTTGCGGTGGTGACCCCCAACCATAAAATTATTTTCATTGCTACTTCGTAACTGTAATTTTGTTACTGTGTTTTCTGATAGGTTTTTTTTTGGGGGGGGGGATCATGACCCATACTGAGAACTGCTGCTGTAGACAGTAGACCCACCCCAGACTTAAGTTGACAAGCTGTGAATACAAAACTCAAACCTTAAACTCCTCCCTCTTCCAAGACAAGAGTGGAGTGAGGAAACCCGGTGAAGGAAGAAGTTAGGGTGATCTCTGCTGACTACAAGCAAGGCACAGGTAAGCCTAGGGAGGGGTGGTCTCGGGGTGCAGGGGCTCTCCAGTGGTCGGGAGGTGAGAGGCTTCCTTTCCCGGTAGACTAGGGACCCTGTCAGCTCCCGGCAGCCCTCCTCACTTCACCTGTGGGTTCTAGCAACGGGCAGGGTGTCTCAGCCCTGGCAAATTCCAGGGACCCTACAGGTAGGTACCTGCCTGTGTGAAGACAGAAGGCCTGTCTGAGGAGGTATGTTCCCCAGCACTAAGAACCTTCTGGTCCCAGGGAAAGCCTGTGAGGTGGTCATCTCAAAGATAGACCTCACCTGGCCCTGCTTCCCCAACTCTGTGCCAGGCTATCACTAACAGGAAGCCGGAAGCTGCAGAAGAAAGTCTTGCATTTAGGAGCCTTTAAAAAATCTACAACCAATTTCCCTGTGGCATCTCACCTTGATTTTCCTTACCCAGCTAATTTGTCTTCCTGTATTTCAAGCATCCCTAAAGTCACTTGCTGCTCTTATGGATCCTAATTTCTAATTTTAGGGCAGGGTCTGATTTGTCTCCATTCATCCTAGGGAGTCTCTCGGTAGCATTATCTTGCAAACCTAACTATTCTGGTATTAATTAGAAAGATGTGTGTGTGTGTGTGTGTGTGTGTGTGTGTCTGTCTGTCTGTGTGTGTGTGTGTGTGGTGCAAGTGTGTTTGGGAGGTGCTCCTGTCCATTTGGCACACAGCATATCCACAGGACATGTTTACCCTGTGGTGGGCCTTTCAGGTGGTTTCCTTGACAACCACACTTACTAACCCTTAGGGGCGGGGTAGGGGGGCTCATGTAACAGTGACTAAAAAAGCGTGTAATTGGCTTAGTGGGTTCACTGTGCATCTTTGTAAACCTGAACTGACCCTGAACTGATTGGAGGGGTATAGTTTTGTTTAGTGGTTTGTTTGTGTGTTGAGGTTTTTTGCTTTTTGTTTTTTTGAGACATGGTTTCATGTAGTCCAGGCCAGCTTTGAACTCCATATTATATGGAATACACACACACACACACACACACACACACACACACACACACACACACACACAAATGAAGGTGGGCATAAATTCCTAATCCTTCTGCTTGCACTCCAGAGAGCTGGCATTACAGGTGTGCATCTCCACCATCAACCTCTCTGAACTCTTAAGAACTGGCTTCCTCTAGAGGTTAAGCTTCTTGATCCAAACAATTTGAAAGTGTGTTTTAGAAAAATTAGAAGGTGTGAGAGAAAGAGCATAAGGCTCCTGAGCTGCCTTCACTGCTGTACAGAAGGAGCCCATGGTATAGGGATGCACAAAGCCCCTTGCTCCCCTTTCGGCCTCTTTCCTCTCAGCCACGTGCGTTTGAGCACCACCCGCTGACCTAACACGTGCCCAGTGAGATGACAGGGTCATTGACCATTGCTGTGAGTCCCCTAGCTCCTGGGACAGTGCAGTGACAGCTGGTGTTCCAGGCATTTCCTGGCTCCTGACCCCTCTTCCTCAACCTGTTTGAGGTCCTTACTGCCAGTCTGCAGTTCTGGCTTCCTCGGGGACAGAGCGCACTCATGAGATAAGTGTGAGGTCAGCAGCTTCGGAGGGCACCAACCCAGAAATCACGGACATTTTCAACACTCAACATCATCTTATTCCTGTGTCTTACCTTCAGAGATGATGTCCTAGGCCCGTTAGTGCTTACATGCCACTGAGGAATACCGACACCTTTTGGTGGCAAAATGACATTAAACAGGAAAGCAGTACTGACGTAAAGCATTTAAAAATAATGTAGGTGATTGTGTAATAAAGTACCCCAATGAATAAAATACTCCATTCATTCAGGGATGATGTGTGCTAAGAACGGTGTTTGAGGTGAGCTTATCATCCAAGCCATGAGGAGGCATCCAAGCAGGAGGATCATGAGTTTGAGGTTAGCTTGGACTCCATAGGAAATTCCAGGCCAGCCTGTGATATGTGAGATGTATACACACACACACACACACACACACACTGTGATATGTGAGATGTGTATACACACACACATACACACACACTGTGATATGTGAGATGTGTATACACACACACATACACACACATGCACGCACGCACGCGCACACGCACGCACACACACATATATATGCACGCATGTGGGGGTGTTTTACTTTCATATATGTCTGTGTATCATGTGCATACAGTGCCCACAGAGGCTGGAAGAGGATGTCATCGGATCCTCTGGAATTGGAATTACATATGGTTGTTAATCACCTTCACTGCTGGAAATTGAACCTAGGTCCTCTGAAAGAGCAGCCAGCGCTCTTAACCACTGATATATGGAGTAGGTGTGGTGGTTCACACCCATAATCGTAGCATTTGGAAAGCTAAAGCAGGAGGATCACCTCAAATTCAAGATCTCAGACAAAGCTGAGTTCTAGGTCAGGCCAGACTTCATGGTAAAGCCTGCTTTACAAAACAAACAAAAGGCCTAACTCTAACTCTGTAGGTTTTAAGAACTTTTTTGACAACCTCATACACGTATAGAATGGATTGTGGTCATATTCACTCCATTACTCTCTCTCTCTCACCCCCTTCCATTTCTGCCAACCCCCTCCCCTCCCCCGCTAGCCCCCTCCTAATCTCACGTCTTGTACACAGTGTGCAAACTTGTGGAGGTCACGGCAGCCGCTGTGTGTTCATGATGGCGATGACAGGGTCGTATCCGGAGGACCACGTTTTGTAACGTTCCTCTCCGTCCTCCAGATCTTAGGTGGTGTTCCCTGGGCCTTGAAGGCGGGGGGTAGAGAGGTGATAGAGATGTTCCATTTCAAAAAAAAAAAAAAAAGAGATGTCCCATTTCAAAAAACGAAAGGGGGGGTGCTAGAGAGATGGCTCAGCAGTTAAGAGCACAGGCTGCTCTTCCTGAGGACCCAGGGTTTCACAGCACCCACCTGACAGCTCACAGCTGTCCGTAACTACAGCCTCATGGGATCCAGCAATCTCTTCTGGCTGTATGCATGAGCCTTAACACTCCTGCACATAAAACAAGCATTAAAAAAAAGAAGAAGAAAAAGAAAGGACGAGAGAGGAAGACAGGAACTGTCTCTTTTAGGACTGAGCACTCTGAATGCCATAGTTTATGTGTGAAACACCTCAGTCATACCACACTGTAGGACACTAAAGCCAGCAAGATGGCACAGTATGAAAAGGCATGTGCCATTAAGCCTGATGACCTGAGTTCAATCCCCAGGACTCACATAGTGGGAGAAAATCAGCTTCCTCTATTTGTCCTCTGTGGCATGGCATTCATGTAAGCTCCCTGACCCATACATACATATATACCCACATACATACATATA
>CABHPH010160386.1:31386-42264 GCA_902168325.1 Peromyscus nudipes | reverse complement strand
TGCCACGGCCATACAGTTTGTAAGCAATATAAGTCTCTGTGTTTACTTGGTTGGGTCTGAGCGACTGTGGGACTGGCGGGGTACAGAGATTTGTCCTGACTGTGGGCCAGGCAGGAAAACTCTAGCTACAGAGGCTTGTTCCAATATTCCAGAAAACTCTTTAGGCCAATCAGATGTCTCAGGGGAGGATTCCTTGAAAAGAGGACCTAAGAGGCCACTGTATGAGCCATGAAGGTGAAGTCTAAGTTACATTGGAGATTTCAGAATGTTGGAGATGCCAGGGCTGTGAGACATCCACCAAGAAGAGCTGTCTGAACTCAAGAGATGGCCCAAGAGAGGCTTTATGTGGTGTAAGCAGCAGAGCTACAGAAGAAGGGCTATACAAGCTCTTTGGGGGCAAAATGAATCCATCAAAAGCCTCACGGGAATATAGGACTGATGTTTTTCCTGCTGGGTTTTAGTCTTGCCTTGGTCCAATATTTCTTTGCTATGCTTCCTTTCTTCTCTTTTGGGATGAGAATGTTTATTCTGTGTTATCATACTATGGAAGCATAGAAGTTATTTGTTGATGTCGTAGAGATGCACTGTCAAACATAGCCTGAACTTTGCAGTTATAAATTTGAAGACTAATTGAACAGATAAAGACTACGGGGACTTTTGAAGTTGAACTGGATGTATTTTACATTGTAAGAAGGTCATAAGCCCATAGGAGAAAGTGGGGGTAGACAGTATTATATCTTAAAAGTGATATTTTGGTTATCAGTTTGACAAGAAGTGGACTTGTGGTGGTCAGTATTGTCACCTTGTCAAGACCTAGATCAGAGCAAACCTCTGATCATGTCTGCAAGAACATTTCTAGACTGGGTTAATTGAAAGAGGAAGTTTTCTCTAATTGCAGGTGACATTCCATGGACTGAGGGCCAGCATTCACCTTCCTCTGTTTCCCGACTATTGATGCAATGTGACCAGCCACCTCAAGCTCCTGTGGCCAGGACTTCCCTGCCACAGTGGACTGACCTCTTAAACTCTCAAGCAAAGTAAAGCCTTCCTTAGGTGCCTTTGTCAGAGATTTGCTCCAGAAGTGAGAAAAGTCACCGATACAAGTGATAAACAGTATCTACAGTGCTTCAAAGATGGTATTTATCCCTCACAACTGCAGTAGCAAACCACCATGAACATAGTGGTTGAAAACAACCCAATTTTTCTCACAGTTTTGGAGATCAGAAACCAAAACTGACTCTTAAGAGGTCAGAACTAAATCTTCACACAGTCACTCCCCACATACAAGGTCTAAGGTAGAATCCTTTTTATTTTTCTCACCTTTTCCAACATTTATAGGCTGCTTACATTCCTTTGCTCATGGCTTTGCTATTTGATCTCTGTTTCTGTTAACATATCCCATTCTTTAACTGACTCTTCTATCCCCTTTGTGATCATATTTTTACCATCTGAGAAATCTCAGATAATCTCTACATTTTAAGATCACCCATTGAATAGTGTCTGCAAAATGTATTTTACCACATAAACAAGTATCAGGTTCCAAGACTGGTATGTGGCTATATTTGGGGGAGGTCATAATTCAGCCTGCCGTAGATGTGAAACAGGATGGTTTATTTTATTTCTTATTTAATCTTTCATTCACTGTGATGTGTTCTTGTCCCACTTAGATACAGCCCTCAGTTCTCCTAACAGCAATTACATCTCCATAGAAACTGCTCTCTGCAAGGTCACCCAGAGGCTCATCATGGCCATAGTGACCTGAAGCATTCTTAGGGCTTATCTATCTTAATAATGGCAGAATATGATATATTGGTGGTCATTCCCACCTTCTTATTAATAACAAGGCAGTTCTCAAGGTTTGTGTTTCCTGAGCCCCAGGCACTGAGCTAAGGTCTCACAAACACTATATCACTTGCTCTTTCCATAACCTCCCACACTTCATAAGCTAACATAGGAGATGGGGGGCAATTCTATGGCTGTCTGCTACTTTCTAAGCCTCTGTCTCCAAGTCTTGCTTTTCTTCTAAGCCACAAACCTAGAAAACAGACCAACCTACCTTGTCAAACATAAATACTACAAGAAAAATAATCTATACTACAATTATGAGTAGAAAATCCAGGTCATTATTTGTCTATAAAATATGTACATACACATTTTTTGTAAGAAAATAAGAAAGTAAGTCAGGTAACTATGTTACAAGGCACTATTCCCATAGTAAATTTTTTCTCAATCCTTTTTAGTATGTAAAGGTGGCATTTGAGGATGGATTATCCAGATTCATGTTTAATTCCTAGTTCTATTTCCTATGGTCCATGAGACCAATTAGCAAGTGACATATCCCAATAAAATTCTATTTCTTTATATGTAAAATGGAAAAGATGTGGGTAAAATTAGTAATAAGTGTATTAACTTTACATAATGTAAGTCACATTAAGTTCTTAGAAGTTTTTGACACAGACTAAGTATAAGGTGAATGAAAGCCATTATGAAAACTCCTAATTATGTAATTATTATAACCAATTAACAGACTCCTTTTTAATAGTTAGAAAAATAAATATAATTGACCTAAATCTTGAGGCTAAAAGTCAGAGGAGAGAGTCTATTTGTGAAGTCTCATTTGAGGCTGAAAGTAAGGTTGAAGTCCAGGGACGGCTATACAGTGACAGCCTAGGTGCAGAACTGTGTACTTCTAAACAACATGGAGTTTTTCTTTAGAAAGAAAAAAATACAGAAAATGACCTTCAGTTCCAGAAAAATGGACTTCCAAACATGTAGAAGGCTGTGTTCACCTAGAGATGCAGAGAGCAGGAGTTGCCAGACAGCCTCTTCTAAGAAGAGCATGTCCCAACAGAATTCTTTGGGAAATGTGTTCATCACTGATTACTGTGTAACAAGTTGTCCCAGGACTTAGCAGTTTACACAGAATACACATTTCATTCTCCTTCAGTAATTTTACATGTCAATTCTCCATCTCAGCATCTTGAGAAGGCTACAGTCATCTCAAGTCATAAATGAGAGAAATATCGTCCTAGCTCACAATTGGCAAGAATGACTTCCTCCGAGGTTACCAGACTAAACCCCGGATCCTCGTTGGCTGATTGACAGAGATCTCTTTTGGCTCTTTCTTTGGACATGGGCCTCTCCATTGAGTAACTCACAGCATGGTAGCTTATTTCACCAATCTAGAGATCAAGAAGGAAAGAAATAGTATCGGGAAAATAAGTCCTGCTGGAAGGAGAGAGGTCACAAAGTTCTACAACTGAGTCAGGGAAGTAACAGGCCATACTGAAGCCATACAGAGCGAATTCAGTGGGAAAGGATCATAAATACCAGATGGAGCATTGAAAGTCAAGTTAGAAGCTATCTAGTACAGTTTGCCCCATGCCTCACAATCATACATGTCCCTTCCACTTGCAAAATATTCTAACTTATTACCAAGACCTTCAAGGCTTCATCTTATTGCAGCATCATTTCAAATCTCAGAGGATTAGATTGCAAAATGCGAGTGAGGCTTTTCTATATAAGTCCTTGAGTGTCGACTCTGTTTCCTTTTTTTTTTCTTTCACTGAAAACAGATTTATTTCATACGTTATATTCTAATTACAGTTTCAACTCCCCCTATGCCTTCCAGTTTCTCCTATCTCTTCCCATCCAGATACACAGCCCTTCTGTCTCTCTTTAGAAAACAGACACCGGGAGGTGGTGGTGCACGCTTTTAATCCCAGCACTCGGGAGACAGAGCCAGGCGATCTCTGTGAGTTTGAGGCCAGCCTGGTCTACAGAGCAAGATCCAGGACAGACACCAAAACTACACATAGAAATCCTGTATCAAAAAATAAAAGAAAGAAAGAAAGAAAGAAAGAAAGAAAGAAAGAAAGAAAGAAAGAAAGAAAGAAAGAAAAGAAAGGAAAAGGAAAACAGACATCTAAGGAATAATAAAAAAAGATAAATCAAAACCAAACAAATCAAAATATGACAAAATGACCAAATAAGAAAAAAAGAGCTAAAGAAAAAGAACTGGAAATGCATGCACACACACACACACATAAACATATATATATACACACACATATACATACACACCTACTCATATATACACACACACACAAACACACACACGCATGCAGACACATATTTCACACACATAGAAATCCCAGAAAAACCCCAAACTGCAAGCCATAACATATATGCAAAGGACCTATAAGGCGTGTATGTGGCGGGGGGAGGGGGACACAAACAAACAAGCAAACAAAACTCCTTGTCTTAACATTTTGAGGATCTCCAAAGATTTCACTGAGTTAGTTTTGTGTTGGCCGTCTACTGCTGGGTATCGGGCCTGCCTTGAGGAGTTGTGCTGGCTAGTTTTATGTCAACATGACACAAGCTGGAGTCACTGGAGAGGAGGGAGCCTCAGTTGAGAAAATGCCTCAGTAAGACGGGGCTATAGGCAGGCCTGTAGGGCATTTTCTGAATTAGTAACTGATGGGAGAGGGCCCAGCCCATTGTGGGTGGGGCCACCCTGGGTTAGTGGTCCTAGTTTCTATAAGAAAGCTGACTGAGCAAGCCATGAGGAGCAAGCCAGTCACCCTCCATGGCCTCTGCATCAGTTCCTGCCTCCAGGTTCCTGCCCTGTTTGAGTTCCTGTCCTGGCTTCCTTCAATGATGGACTACAATGTGGCAATATAAGTCAAATAGATCATTTCCTCTCCAACTTCCTTTTCAGTCATGGTGTTTCATTATGCTAATAGTAACCCTAACTAAGACAGGAGCAGTTTGTTTTTCCAGTTAGACTCCCTTGGGGGGGATTATTTTTCATTTGCAAGTGGCTATCAATTGGAGATAGGTTCTGGCTTAGGAACATGGGTTTGTGTCTACTTCTTTCAACTCTAGGACCCTATCTGGTGCAGACAGACCTGTGTAGGCCCCGTGCATGCTGCTTCTGTCTCTCTGAGTTCATATGTATGCCAACCTGTTGTAACCAGAAGGCCTTGATTCCTTGGTGTCCTCCATCCCCTCTGGCTCTTACACTCTTTTTACCTCCTCTTCCACAGAGTTCCCTGAGCCCTGAGAAGAGGGATTTAGTAGAGACAGCCATTTTAGGGCTGAGTGTTCAAAGATCTCTCACTCTCTGCATTGTCCAGCTGTGGGTCTTTGTTATTTGTTCCCATCTGCCGCATGAGAAGCTTCTCTGATGATGGCTGAGCAAGGCATTGATCTATGAGTATAGCATAATGCCATTAGGAGTCATTCTATTGTTACATTCCTTTAGCAGAACAATAGTATTTGATTTTCTTCAAGGTTCCTGGCCTATCTAGTCTCAGGTTCTTATCCACTCAGGCAAAATTGACCATGACCACTATTACACCTGCATATCTTGCATGTAGGCCATTCTTACAGGTCAAAGGGTTTGTAGATGAGTTGGTGTTTACCATTTTCCTTTGGTAGTACTCAGAATGCTCTCTAGTACCATGACTACTATACTCCATAGGGGGTGAAGGCTCTATGTAGGCACCAACTCTACTCCTTGTCCAATGACTGTGTAAGCATTGTCTTAATCAATAGGGCCTTGCAGTCCATTTGTGGAGAACCAACAATAGCCTTGACAATAGCCTGGGTTATTCAGGGGTTCCCACTGGACCCTTTTGGTCCACAACTCAATTATATGTAATTTATTCCTAGTGCTGGAAGATTCACTTGGTGATGAAAAATGTCCAGTTGGGGCTCTGTCTCTCCTGTTATTTGGTGATTTCATTTTGATCACTTTTATATATGTGTATATTGTAGGAAAATTCTACTGGATTAGGTTTCCACACAACTCTTAAAATGGCCCTTAGTTTTAGCCGTCCTTCCCTATATTCCTTTCCTCGCCCACATTTCCACTCCTGTTCACTCCCAGTTTGACTTTCCCATTCTAGTTCTCCCTCCCCTCATCCATCCTTAGGTATCTACTCTACTTCTCCTTCCTTGGGAGATCCATCCCTCCTCTTAGTAGGATCTGAGGAATCTCTGTTTGTGGTGGCACTTGTAATATAAGAAATAAAGCTTGCCTGAAAATCAGAGGACAGAGCCAGCCACAGTTAAACATAGAGGTCAGGCAGTGGTAGCACACACCTTTAATCCTAGCATTCGGTAGGCAGAGATTCATCTAGATCTCTGTGAGTACAAGGCCACACTGGGCTACATGAGATTGATCCAGTCTAGGAAAGAAACAGAGCCAGGCAGTAGAGGCACACAACTTTAACCCCAGGATTTGAGAAGCACACATGCCATTAATCCCAGCACTAGGAAGGATGAGCTAGGAAGTGAAATGGCTGAGTAGAGAAAGGCGTAGAAGGCGTGAGGAGAGAGGAACCAGGGCCCTTTCAGCTGAGGACTCAGAGGCATTTAGTCTGAGGATTCATGGAGACAGAATCTTCCTCTATGGGCTGAGGAGTTGGCCAGGTGAGAAGTGGCTGTGGCTTGTTTCCTCTGATCTTCCAGCATTTACCTCAATATCTGGCTCTGGGTTTTTATTATAAGACCATTTAGGATTCATGCAACATCTATTTTATGTACTGGAAATGTGTCTCCTAATACAGT
The DNA here is from genome assembly GCA_902168325.1 of Peromyscus nudipes. Classification (NCBI taxonomy): domain Eukaryota; kingdom Metazoa; phylum Chordata; class Mammalia; order Rodentia; family Cricetidae; genus Peromyscus; species Peromyscus nudipes. Next base: position 35,685 of record CABHPH010160386.1, on the reverse strand, counting down.
TCTATCAAAAATGTTGTGGGCTTCCAATAAGTTGTTTTGGATGTTATACTCCACTAAAAAAAAAAAAAAAAACAACCGCTATATATACAACTGAGAAAAGGTCTTCAGTACTCTTGAGTTCCTACTGAGATACCTACAAAGCAGGGCTCTTACCAAGCTACAGCCTATGCTACTTGCTTGGGCAGGCAAGATCCATGAAATATAACCTTAATCTCGTTAGGTTGTTGAATATTAACCTGAATGATCTTTCTGAGATCTTAAGAAATTGTAATTCGGCCCTCAATGCTTTTCTCTAAGCCAAGCTTTATCTCTGTATCATGTTTGACTGACAGTGCTCATTTCTCTAGAACAGTCTGATATTTGGGGTAGTCAATAATTTTCAAAACCATTTAGTTACAGAAGCCATACAGCAACTATATATAGCACCTGGTATGGTTTTTTGTTTTGTTTTGTTTTGTTTTGTTTTGCAAGATCATTAAGTAAATATTCTCCTTTGCACATCAGTGTATGGTGGCATTAAATCTCTCTTTATTCCATAACAAGACTCTCCCTCCATCTAGGGTCTAAGAACATGTCCTCCTTCTGTTGATCTGACCCTTGTACATACACTCATGCACAAACATGCAAAAGCCAGAGCAAGATGTTGTCTTTCTCTATCACTATCTGACTTACTACCTTGAAACATGATCTGCCACTGAACTACCCAACTATCCAACTAGTCAAGTTGGCCAGCAAGTTCTTAAATCTACTTTCTTCCATCTCCCCAAATTCTGGGATTAAGGTGTTCCCAGCTTTTTTATGTGCTGAGGATTTGAACTCAGGGCTTCAGGTCCTCATATTTATGGAGGTAGTGTACAACAAAATAAAATATAAATTGGTAGTATATGGGCAATTCTAGCTTATAGTAAACACTCTGAAGAGTAATACACACAGCTAATTCTCATATGTGAGAAATGTTGGCCACTTGTAATCTGGAAATATTGTAGTCATTTGTAATTTGGAGAGCATTATTGTGACTCTGAGCTGGTTTTGCCAGTCACAGCTTATGAGACCAGGTACAGATACCTATTTAGCATCTCTGAACTTTGGCCAGTCCACCTGGAAGGAACGAAGTGTCCAATGCAGATCATGGTGTGGAGTACTTGCTTAGTAAATGACATGAATGATAATGCAGGCTTTGGAACATGTATTCTAGTGTCAGACAAATTGATGTGTCTGGAATAAAACTCTACTTTCATTGCATATTGTCTATGAAACTGTAGGCAGACAAGAAATGTGTTTTAGCTTCAATATTTGTGTCTTGAATTGAGTTAACATGTTTATACCATAAGGGTATTAGGAGGGTTAAATAAGCACTATGTATAAATGTGAGCAGCCACTAGAGCCAGGACCTGATACATAGAATAACATCAAAAAACTCTTAAGTCTTCCATTGAAGATGGAGTGAAGCCAGTTTGATTAGATGCAGAATTCTCTGGATTTTCCTTGATGAATTATAAAAGGAATGGAGACAATTTATACATGACAATTAATTGGCCAAGAAACAAAATTATTGCTAGAGTAAAACTGAAGAAGTTAATAATAGACATTGGGAAATACTGGTGACAAGCTTGGCTCCTATTAGGTGTGATGTTGCACATCTGTAATCATAGCACTTGAGAGGCTGAGGCAGGAGGTCACAAGTTCACGGCTGTATAAGACCCTATCTTAACAAAACCATGTTGAGTTTTCTAACATTAAAGGACACAACTATTTAATCAGAACATACCTAGTAAACGAGTCTTTGAAGGTCAACATTATGTCTAAACGCCTATTTATAGGTTCTATTTATAGGTTGCCTCCCACAACAAAAATGGCAAAGAGCTGATCAAATAGATTGTATGTCATTCAGGGTTGACTTGAGACAAGGGAGCTCCACAAAACCTAATGATGTGACACCCTTATATCATACTTTCTTTAGGTATTTTTTGTTCCTTTTTTATCGAAACTAAGGGGAAGATCCAATGGCTTCATTCACAAGAAATTGAATGTAAGAAGTCACGTATTAACTTCATCCTCTATAAAAGGATGGATTAAGGAATAACTAAGTAGCTCCCATTTTTTCCTTTTCTTTTCTCTGTTTTTCCAGATAGATCTCACAATTTCCTTTTGCAATTTTCTAGATGAGAGAATATCTTGGAAAGCAAATTAGGGCTTTCAAATTTGGGTGATTAAATGAAGTCACTCATTCTTGGTAAGCAAAACAACATGCATTATTGATTTGGGGACTGCGCTGGCGGCAAGCTGATGTGTGATTCACCAAAGTGCTCCACATAGACAGGTTGACATCTCGAGGAGTGAAACCAATTTGCATCTTGCCAATTTATTCCAATGATGTTTCAGTTCTCCTTTTGGAACTGCAGCCTATGTGGATACCCAGCTTGCCTTCTCATTAATTTGGCTCTGAATTCTACTCCAAAATCTGTAGGTCGTTGAAACACATGAGGAAAAAAAAAATCTGTAAATGTGACTCTTCTAGGGAAAGCAATTCTAAAGGAAGTACTCCTTAGGAAATGCCTGCCGATGGGTTATTAAAAAGTGCTTCAGGTTAACCAGCAGGAAAGCATTAGAGAGGAGCAGCTTTTATGATAAGCACAGTAATTAGGCTGGGTCAGCTGGCCCTCCATTGAGTGCTGAGATTGAGTCCACTAATTTTATGGTGTTCTTTTTCCCAAAGCATTCCCCTAGCTAGGGAGGACAATCTTGTCGATAGAGAATAAAATCTTCCTCAGACCATGGGTACTTGAATTGGTAATGCTTCTTCAGATCACCTGGCATTAGTAGGGTGGCTGGGGGCAAAAAGGAAAAGTCTACTAAGAATTTCTAGGACAAAAGATTATCAGGAATGAATGTGATAGGCTTGGAAGAAAAATATTCTAATAGGTTGACTTTTCTCTTTTGCTTTTCCAAATACCTAATAAAAATTAACCCTCCCCCCAAAAGGCTTAAGTCTGAAGGCCACGGCCCTTGGAATTAATGCGTCCCCCAGTGTCAAATGCAAGTTTGTGTGTAAGGAAAAGTCAGGCTCAAAAGATGTCACACTCTTCTACCACCAAGAGAAAATCTGGAAATTGGAAAGGAAAGAGAAAGGAAATGACATCAGACTAAAACAAGCAATGGCTTTAGTGTGAGATCCACCAGCCAGGGAAGTCAGTAGTCAAGTGTGAGCTCAAAGATGGCGCCTGTGTTAGTTGGAAGCCAGGAAAGCCATGGGAAGTTAGAGAAGAGACTGTTGATTGGCTAGCAAAAGGGGGGACGTTTTAGGGGGTCTTTGTGCATGTATAGATGGCTATTATACCTCTTTACACACACTCCTACAGAGTCAGTTATGTTGTTTTCATAGGATTTAGTGCTTCCTAAGTCAAAAGCTCATTGATTAGATTTGTCATTTCCTTCTGTACTCGTCATTCTTGAAAAGCTGCTGCAAACCCCAACCAGGAGTGAATTCAGAAAGGCTTTTCTTAAAGACAACCGAAGACTATTTTTGTTTAAGGAATTTGTGCCAGGGTGTGTCCAGGCCACAGGGGGTTTGGGTGTTAGAAGATGAGACCTCAGGGACATGACTTCTCTGAAGGTTAGGGTAGGATCATCTTCTTACAGAAGAGGCGCCTGAAGTTGCCTTTCCGTTTGCCCCATGAGATCACGCCATGAGAAGGCTTCATTCTATGAACCAGCAGGGAGTCCCCACCATCTCTCAATCTTCTGTCATCCCACTCTTGTAGTCATGAGCCCCAGAACTGAAAATACAAGTTTTTGCTAATAAGAACGCAGTTAACAAATAGCAGCTTAGATAGACCGAGGCAGTATTGACTGAGTGAAGGGACCGAGAAACACTTAACTCACATTATTTAGCTCTGATAGTTCCACAATTCTATTAGATTTGCTTTTAATAATATTCATGTCTTAAGCATCCCTCTCCCTTAGAAAGATATATGAATCAAATTCATCTTGATTAATCTTGAATTCCTCCTACCTAGCTCAATCACCACACTCTGATCACCTGCATTCTAAAAATATTGGCACCAACAACTGCAGTAAATAGTTCAGATGCTTTTTTTTTCTTTGACAATGTATCTTGATCATAGTCACCCTTCAGTTCCTCTCAGATCTACCTCCACCTCCCTAAAAAACAACGCTGAGTTGAATTTCTGTTGCTTAGGTACTCCTGAGTGTGGGCAACCTACCAAGAGTGACAAGTGACATCATTAAACAAAACACTCCTCTCTCTCTCTCTCTCTCTCTCTCTCTCTCTCTCTCTCT
>CABHPH010160386.1:0-31286 GCA_902168325.1 Peromyscus nudipes | reverse complement strand
CCCTCCTAGCAACTATGAAAAGCCAATAGTTCTTTCACGCCCACCTCCCCCATTCCACATTCTTCCCGTTGGGTTTGTTGGATTTTGTTTGCTTTGCACAAGTCTTTTGCATGCTGTCACAGTTGCTGAGTTCATATAAGCAACTGCCCGACCATGTCCAGAAAACACTGTCCCTTGATGTTATCCACCACCTCTGGCTCTTGCAATCTTTCTGCCCCATCTTCCACAAAGATCCTTGGCACCTGGGGAGACGGCTGTGACAGACATCCCATTTAGGCCTGAGCACTCTGAACTCTCCTACTCTTGATTAGCTTTCTTGGCAATATCCTCAGTACTTATTGTTGAGGCTAATCTTTTTTTATTCTTTTCACATTTTGACACGATCAAGGATAAGGATGGAGCATATGAATACAGAATGCACCGAATTCATTCTCACCTTTTCTGGGGATAAAAGAAGACATTCTTTGTCAAAACCGTCCATCTTTGGAGACCGTTCCCTACCCAAAAGCAGATACAAATAAAATGTAGCCTTTGGATCATCACATGTGGTTTGTGAAATTCTTCTCCAACTCAGACACCTCAGGTTCTTTTCTCAATAAGGAAAATACTGTCCTTACTGCCTCTGTTCTGCATCACTGCAGGAGAATTTGGCCCTTCAGTATCTTTGAAGATGCTTTCACCCAGACATGCTCTTCACAGGGCACCACTGCCAAGTCTGTGCAGTTGCTGCCATCCGCCACCTTCTTATATACTGTCATTCCCTCCCACCCCCAAGTGTCTTATTTTGCCAACACCCATCCCCCAGTGGTTTATCCTCTGCTTTGGAAAAGACACTGAGATTGATCTAAGATGCCCATTGCTTCATCATGGGTCAGATCTTCTCTATACAAATGTTATGCTCAGGGATCTTCATTTCGCCTATATTATGACAAGATAGATGGTCCCATCACCTGGACATCTAGCCCCCATGCTCTCTTAGAAGGACTTAAGTAAGAAATCTAAAGTCATAAGTTTGGACACAGCTTCTACCATTCTAGATCCCCTGAAGTGGAGAAATACTTAGCTCAGCTCACCTTAAAAGACTCATTATGATTTATCTCTTTGATACACACTCTGTATTTCAACCCCTCCTGTGAAAAGGATTTCTATTTTAGCTTCACCAAATTACTGTGGGAAAAATCATGATTTGGGGAATCAAATATATCTGTGGCAGATGTGTTTTCAAAGATGCTGATGAAAGAGCTTCCATACTACGTATCTTCTAAAATCTTAACACTTCCTCATAAAAAGGCAGAATCTAGTTATTTTCCATTCAAGGTCATCAGGCTACATCTTGCTCATAACACTCAGGATACAAAAGACACTGAATGCTTTCTGAGGTTGATTCATAAAAGGAATGATGCTTCTGTCTCTTTGTTGCTGTTCTCATTCTTGGCATCCTCATTCACCATGCGAGCAGATGAATAACCCTGAGTCTGCTGTGCTGGTAGATAGTCCAAAACCTTGCACAGAAGACCTTGTGCAGCATTGAGCTCGATGAAGAGAGTGGGATGCCCAGCTGGGCTCCAGCTGTTCATTTCCAGTCAAATTAGACTACAACCCCAAGAACGGAAACATCAGAGCTGTCTCTTGAGCCTTTCCAGAGCTCTTAATCAACAAAACAGATAGATTAAAAAAAATATTACAGAGTCTGAAGAGATGGCTCAGCAGCTAAGAGCACTTGCTATTCTTCTAGTGGTTTAGTTCCCAGAACCCACATCAGGTAACTCACAACAATCCACAACTCCATTTCAGGAGTTCAGATACCTTCTTCTGGTTTCTGCAGGCATGCACATGGTTCATAGACATACATGCAGCCAAAACACACATACATATAAAATAAAAATTAAAGAAGAAAATATTGCGTTGTTTTCATACACAGAGGGAACCTTGCTCTGAATTTTGTGTCAACCACAAATTTATATGGTGAAAGCAAATCACCAATGTGATGGATTAGTAGGTGGAACCCTTGGGTGATTACTGAGTCATAAAGGGAGAGCCTCATGAATGGGATTAGTGCCCCTATCAAAGAACTAGTTAGTAGCCCCTTGCACCAAGTAAGGATACCAAAAACACCATATAAGAAGAAGTAAATCCTCACAAGGTTCTCAACTGTTGGATCCTAGACTTACCAGCCTGTAGAAACATGAGAAATATTTGTTATTTGTAAACCATCTGGTTTCTAATATTTTTGGCAATCTAAATGAACTGACCATTCGTTAAACAATGGCTGGATTAGTCTGCTCAGGCTATGTATTAGTCAAGGTTTACTAGAGGAACAGAGCTTACAGAATGAATATATATGTACACATATATATGGGGATTTATTAGATTAGTTTGCAGCCTGTGGTCCAGCTAGTCCAACAATGCCTGTCTCTATGAATGGAAGGTCCAAGAATCCAGTTGTTGTTCAGTCCATGAGGCTGGTTATCTCATCTGGTCTTCAGAATATGCCAGAATCCTGAAGAAGTAGGCAATAATGTCAGTGAAGAAATAGACTTGCCAGGGAAAGTGAGGGCAAGCAGCCAAAGAGCTAGCTTCCTTCTTCCATGTCCTTTCTATAGGCTTCTAGCAGAAGGTGTGCCCAGATTAACGCAGGGTCTTCCCACCTCAAAACGTTTGGATTAAAGGTTTCTCTTCCCACCTCAAAGATCTGGGTTGAAAGTGGGTCTTCCCATATCAAGTGATTTAGTTAAGAAAAATTTTCCTCACAGGTGTACCCAGCCACTTGGGTTTTAGTTAATTCCAGATGTAGTCAAGTTGGCAACCAAGAGGGCCATCACAGGCTGCATCACAGAGTAGTGGTGACTGAAACAGCAGAAATTCATTTCCTCAGAATTCAGGAAGCATGAGGTACACAATCAAGATTACAATGTATTTGTCGTTGATAAGAGGTCTTTTCCTGGCTTACTGATGGTCATCTTCTACATTCATATATGTCCTTCAGTGCATGTACACATGCATGTGTCACTTCTAGTGGGGATGTCATCTGACTGGATAATAAGATGAGAACATCACTTATGTGATCATTTAAATTTATTTCCTTAGAAACCTGTTTTCAAATATAGCCATACTCATGGAGAAGGCTTCAACGTATGAAGGGGGGAATGAATTTGGGAAAGGATAATAGCACCTTAGTTTAAATTATAGTTTTACCACTGTAAAATTTATTTAACCAGAGTGTGATGGCTATTCTTGGTTGTCAACTTGACTACATTTGGAATTAACTAAAATCCAAAAATGGAGGGCACACCAATGAGGGATTTTTTTCTTATTTTTATCTTTGCTTAACTTGAAGTAGGAAGACACACTTCTAATCTGGATCTTGAGGTAGGAAGATACATACTTTAATCTGGGTCTTGAGGTGGGAATACACACCTTTAATCCCAGCCACACCTTCTGCTAGGACATGGGAGAAGGAAGCTTTTGTTCTTTGCCTGTTTGCTCTCTTTACTAACAAGTCCATTCCTTCACTGCGATTAGAGCCTACTTGTTCTGGATTCCAGTGTATAAGTGTGTATGTGTCCATACACACACACACACACACACACACACACACACACACATATACATACATACATACATACATATATATGTGTGTGTGCGTATATTATATATATATATATATATTGTGAGTGAAAGAGAGAGAGAGAGAGATTCATTCTATTAGTTCTGTTACTCTGGAGAACCCCGACTTACACTGAGTAATTTATTTAAATTACACTGTGTGATTTATTTAAGGTCTTTGACTTCCAAATTTATTTTGGGTAAACATAGAAATAATAATCCTATCTCACCAGATTCAGAACTAAAGAAGAATGTGTCTGAATGTTTTATTCAGGTCTAGGAGGAGACAATGACAGACTCCGACAAGTTTAGTAGCACAATTAAATGCTACACCTGTAAAAATTCTCATGCTGCAGCAGATTCATGTTTCCCGTTGACTGCTGTCTTCTGTCACTAAAAGCATGCAATGCTTTAGAAATCCTTTTCCAGTTTCATGTACGGAGTACATCTCTCCACTGGGATGATTTCCTTCTTCTCATTTTTCCCTTGATTCCCTGATGTGAGAGCCATTCAACAGAGCCCCACATGGTCACCTAATGATGTATAAAACTATGCTACACACTGAAATGATGGTAATTTCTACACACCAGGAAACTGTAGGCTGGAATAATGGAGTGGAGGGGGGTAGCTAGTGCCCAGGCTGTTTGCTTCCTCCAGTATAAGTCAAGAGACACAAACAACTTCAAAACACATCTCAGTAAGCTGATGTGAGCAAAACGTTCCAGCACTGCTTAACAACCAAAACAGGGATGATCCAGACCTTCACATGGGTTCAAGAGAAATCATGCGGATGAGGCCCAGGGATAGGCTTTCTTTTAGAACACATGGGCATTGATGAAGAATGGTTTTTGTTTTTGTTTTTAGGGATAATTGAAAGACTGAAGAGGCAAGCCCACACGCAAGGAGAAAATATTTTCAAAAGATGTGTATGACAAATGACTTAAACATTAGCAAAAGACATCTCACTAAAAGTGACTCACAGAGACTGGGACTCTTGCTCAGTTGGTGGGTGCTTACCTAGCATGTGTGAAGCCCCAGGTTGGATCCACGTAACACATAATGGAGAACTCAGGAGGTAGAAGCATGAGAATATGAAGTTCAGGGTCATCCACAGCTGTATAGTGAATCCTAAGTCAGCCTTGGCTGTAAGTGACTCTGTCTCAAAAAAGAGAAAGAGAAGGCATACAAATGGCAGATACACACATGAAAAGATGATCAACATCTGATTATTAGGTGATTATAAATTAAAAACATATTGAGATGCTTCAACACATCTGTGTTAAACTTCAAACATCTGACCACAAACACTGGAGAGGATGGAGCAACCAGGACACGTTCACAGGTGTGAAGGTGTTGGAAGACATTGCTGCCTGGTAGAGCTCACAGTCTACCATAGCCTGGCAGCTTTCTCTAAGCTCTACAATATGGGACTCCCTCCCTCCCCAGCAAAGCTTCCTACTCTCTACCCAGCCTTATCCTCCGGGTTTCTGTGTACACTCGGGTGTGTCCTCATCTAGCACGGGGTATGTGATATCAACATTGGGCTTTGCTGTGGTCATCAAGGCATCCCTGTGTGCTCTCTAGGTGGACGTGGAAATTCTTGTACATTTCAAAAGAAGCAGTTCCCTAGGCTACATTTTCCATTGGTTCTGAGAGAGTACAAAGTAGGCTATCCCCACATCTGAACTCCCATCTCACGTGGCTTGCTGATCATACTGGAATGTGTGTGAAATATCAAATTGTGTGATGGGTACATTATTGAACACAAACTGGGTTTCACTAGCCTGTGCCTTTGTTCTCTGCTTCCTGGAGGTAGATACCTCTCAGCTCTACCCAGAAGGCCCGCCTAGCAGAGATGCTAATCTGTGCAACCATGCTATGGACAGCCTGGCTCTCCCATCCTTGCAGCCTTCTCTCTCACTGTGTGCTGAGAGCAGCTCACCATCTCTGTTCAGAATTTAGGAAAACCCCAGGAGTCTTTGAACTTCTCACTCACTAACAGGTAAGTTGCATCACACAAAGCCATGGTGAATCAATAGTCTCTCTGTAAAGTGGATATGCACGGCTTTTCCAAGTGGCTGCTGTGAGCATTTACATTCTGAAGTCCCATCGCGGGTTTTCCACAGGCATGAATGGGGAAATAATGAGGAAGAAATGTAGTCTAATGTGGGGTGGTTTGTATCAGAACAAGGGCAGTAAGAAGAAGAGACGGCCGACACTAGCCTCAGAGGGCTTGTCTGTAGGGGGCAGCCAGCGTGTTCCCTTTCAAGGGTAAAGATAAGGGGGTGAGCTGTTGAGCAGAGAGAGAGAGTGATGAGGAGAATAAAAGGTTGTACATTTTAAAAGACTGATTCAAACAAGGTCTGATAGGCAATTGGAGAAATGCGTGATCCAGGTAGCAGAGGAGAAAGGACCTCAGCCTCCTTGCTCCCTTTCCAGCTTGCTTCTATCCACAAGATACCATTTCTTCTCTCCAAACACTTCGGCACTAAAATCACGTTTTCATTCTCATTGGCCGTGGGGATGGCAACATCTTTGATCTTCGACTTACTGAAGCAGCAGCCTCGTGTTCTACTTCAAAGTATGCTTTTCTGACTTAAGGGCATTTTAATAAAGAGTTCTCCAAGACCCAGTGGCCTATCATCTGGAATAGTAAGGAGCTGTGTGGCTCATCAGGTCACACAGTGCTAGAATCACAAGGAGACTTCTACAAGGGAAAAAAAAAGCCCACCAGGAGAGGTAGAGAGTAGCTTTTTCACCATGTCCCTTGGCTTTGTAAGGTGCACCCCTCTAAGCTTCATCCCTCAGGCTGCTGTTTAGAAGTTAGTTATAGCATCAGAGCAGGGGAAACAGAAGCCTTCCGTTCTTAAGGACATATCAATAGTATGGTGTGGAAAAACTTCCATTCCTCTTTCTTACCATATGGGAATGGCCCCATGCAGCGGAAGTTATTTAGGTCAAGAATGGCTCTCTCCTATTAGGGAAGAGAGTTTCCCAGTCAGATCCATACATGAGGAGCTATGTGAGAAATGGCAAATGTTTTTTCTTCCTAAAGTTCCATTAGGTATGGAAGAGAGAAGATAATCCACAGAACCCATCTTCACAACCTGCTTTGAGGGGAGCAATGCTTCAGAGAACCAACCCTAAAAGAAATGAAGCTGTGACTTCACTAGAGACATTCATAGTAGCCAGTAACCAAATCTAAGTTGTGATGCATTTAAGCCAGCTTTCAAATACTGTCAATAAATCAACATTTAAAATATACAACAAGGAAAGTTTTAGATATTCATATTAGTAGTCTACTATTTGGTCTACAGTTTGTTCGGTTTGTTTATTGGATCATTTTTTTTTTTTGAGACAGAGTCTCACCATGTAGCTTTCGGTGGCCTGGAACTCATTATGTAGACCAAGCTGGCCTGAAACTCAGAGAGATAGCTTGCTAAGATGAAAGGTGTCACTACATACTGTTGATGTAGAGTTCAAGTGTAAACATTCACAGCCATTGACTCATAGCTGGTTTCTGCAACAAAAGCAACAGTCCAAACAGCACAGACAAACTTCAAGCAAAAGTCCCTTGTCCCCTCATTTTACCACGTGTTAGTTAATATACCTTTTCATGTGCCTTGTTTTTCTCCCTCTTTCCCTACAGGCTTTCCCACACCCATCTTACCCACCCTCTCCATCTGCACTATTTGAAAATAAGCTTAAGACACTGTGACATCCCTGCTTAAGAACTGTCTCTTCAGAAAAGAGCTTTCCCAAGCCATCCTCTGACTATCACATGTAGACATGGATTAACCCGTATACGACACAACTGATACTTAATATTCTACAGTTCCAAAAATATCACTTGGCCGAGTTTCTCCTTAAATCTGGATCTACTCAAGAGCACCTCGTTGTGTTTATAACTGCCCTGCCCTTTGGCCTCTTTAATTTGCAGCCCTGCACTTGGTGGGTTTTGTTTTTTTCTCTCATGTCATTGAGTTATTTTAATTTTTAAAAATTTTATTTATTTTATGTGTATGGATGTTTCACGCGCAAGTGTATCTGTATGTCTGGTGTCCTCGGAGGCCAGAAAAGGGCATTGGATCCCCTAGAACTTAAGTTACAGATAGTAGTGAACTGCCATGTGGATACTGAGAATCAAACCCAAGTCTTCTGAAAAAAATAGCCAGTGCTCTTAACTTCTGAGCCGTCTCTCAGGCTCCTACTGAAATTTGTGAAAAATCAAGAACAATTGTTTGAAGAATGGCTTCCGACTTGGAGTCGTTAATTTATTTCCTTCGGTTTCCATAGAAATGGATGTTTTTACAGAACAGTTCTATGGTGGTAAGTTAATGTTCTTGCCATTGCTTTACACTGTCAATGCAAGAAACACAGCTCCAGCTCTCACATCAGTAAAGGGAATAAGAGAGAGTTTATTCTGGAGCCACTTTAAGTGACCATGGCCCCAGAACACAGATTTAAGCAGCCCCAAATTCTATGTTCCAACCTAGAAGCAGTTTCATGACGTTTTATAGTTTTATAGAACAAAGAAATTCATCAATCAAGGCAAGTTTGAAATACATGAGTGGACACAGCAGAGAGGTGGTTACAACAAGATGAGGGAAGTTTCTCTACGGCCTCAGATGCTATCTGAAGACATTCGATAGTGTTCAGACGGGTGGAAAGTAATGGTCTGCTAAGTTAATAGATTTCAAAAGGTTTTCATCTATTAGGCACAGGATGTTAGATCTGGCACAGAGGCGGGCAAGGCATGGCTGTTCTGGGGGCTAAAGCTAGCCAAGATAAGGTGATTAGCCTTTGACCTGCAACCTTCCAACCTCTCCACATCAGTGCAATTCTAATCAGTCTCTGCAGACACAGCTTCTTTCCAGGAGTTCTCATTCACAACATCCGTGGGCCCACAATGTCCACTTAAGCAATTATCATTATTGATGCTACATCTGTACTCTTAGTTAAGCTGGTGTCTGAGGCACTTCCTTGTAAAGGGGCTTTTGGTCCCTTTGTAGTCATCAAGTAATCTGAAGCATAAATGCTGAGAGCATAGAGGTTCCTTCCCTTCTTGATGCAGAGAGTATAGTGCACTCTTCCTTACATGTCAATGTCCAGGTCCCTAGAACTTGTTAATATGTTAGGTTATGGGATGCTTTAGTTGAGTTTCCCTATGTGACTCAGGAAGAATATCTGAAATTCAGTGTAGCTTGCTTTGAAGATAACGGAAAGGGGCCACAAGTCGTGGAATATAGTGGATCTTTAGAACTGAAAATCACAAGGAAACATTTATCCCCTGTATCTATTGTAGCCAGAAGATTTCCTGTGTCCCAGCCTGTCGGCAGCCTGGACAAATCTCTCCCACTCGAGTCCCCCAAGTAAACACACACAGCCTTATATTAATTATAACTGCTTGGCCATTAGCTCAGGCTAACTACTGACTAGCTGTTATACTTAAACTCAGCCCATTTCTGTTCATCTATATGTCGTCACATTTTCCATGGCTTTACCTGTGTGCCATTACATGCTGCTCCCTGGATGGTGGGCTGGTGTCTCCTGACTCAGCCTTCCTCTTCCTGGAATTCTCCTTGTCTGCTTATCCCACCTATACTTCCTGCCTGGCTACTGGCCAATCAGCATTTTATTAAACCAGTGTACAAAAGCATTATCCCACAGCAATCTATAGAAAGGAATGTCACCCTGGTGATGCATCAATTTAGTCTCAGAGAGCCACGTGACACCTTTAACCTACACAACTATAACATGTTTTCATGTTTCAAAGCACTACATTCTTGTTAATGTTACAATAGTAATAGGAAACCAATGTATGCTCTAAAATTGCAGCTGGTGATTTAACAGACACAGGAGTTCCCTGCCTGACTGATTCTTACAATGGAAATTGTGAGATGATGTTTACTCATTCTATAAATAATTTCATCATATTCACTGGCACTCTTCTGAAAGAAAATCAACCTTCTTTCTGACTCTTTCTCTCATGAATACCATAATAAATTCATAGACCTTTTTCTCTTTGACTTCAGTATTCCCCTACACAGTGCTCTTTATTATAAATCTGATCACTAGTTGAACCTCAAGTGATTCCTGTGCTCATCTGAAATTGTCCTGTCAATCTTAGAGCTCTTTCTTGACTTCTGGACCATGATGCATAGAGTTAACACCTTGTCAGTCCCAAACATGGAATTAACCACTGACTATCACAATTCTCTTTTTTTCTTTTCGTGGCAAACAATGTTGAGAAACCTGGGTCATGGAAGGACTGAGATTTACTGATAAACTGGCATCTCAGTTTAGCTACCATTTGGGTAAGCATGGCTCTTCATGGGCAGTGGGAAACTTCTTTTCATAAATAGCTTTAAACATATAGGTTTTTGACTTCTTCTGCGAATAGCTCAGATATTTTCTCAATTTTATCAGATAGATTCTTTTTCTCATTTAACCTCGTCGTTTAATAATGAAATTAGCTTTGGTGTTGATATATGTCACAATTTTCTCAATTTTTTTTAATCCTTTGACTTTGAGATTATTGGAATGCATTCACCACCATTAGGTCTGAACCCTATCGTGATTGCTATCAGGAATCCCTCCCATCTGTCTCATGGAATGCATTGCTCATCTTCATTTCGGATTCTCTGACTCACTCACTTTCAGATATGCCTCTTATATAAGCACGTACTAGGACGTTTCTTTGTGAACCAGTCTGAATGTTTTTAAATGGGTGAAGGAAGTTAATCTTGCATTACTTACATGGTCTCGTTTTGATATTATTCTCTATTTCCTTTGTCCTTTTTCTACGGCATCTCTGTGTGTGACGAGTGTTCATAGTAAAATCATGTCAGTAATTTTTACAGCTCTGTAGCCTCATTTCAGCTTTTGTATTTCTGCTGTGCCCAAATGTGTGCTGTTTGCATGGGACTCTTCTGCTACTGCCCTCTGCGTCTGCTGTTATCATAGCTCCCCAGGTAACTTGTCCAATGCTGCTTGCCCTACTTTCTCTGGGTTAGAACAAGCATGTGTTCCTTACCGGCTGTCTTAGGAGTTGTTTAACTTCCTTGATTTTGTAGGAATGTGTCATCAGGATGGGGCCTGTATGTGTGTCCATGCTCAGCTTGTTATCTAGCCTTGCTGTCTGAACAACAGTTGGACTGAAAGTAAGATTCTTAGCCAGGTGGAGCTCCGGGAGTCCAATTGGCGAGAAAGAGGAGGGTTTGTATGAGCGAGAATTGTTGAGACCAAGGTTGGAAAAAGCACAGGGACAAATAGCCAAACGAATGGAAACACATGAACTATGAACCAATGGCTGAGGAGCCCCCAACTGGATCAGGCCCTCTGGATAAGTGAGACAGTTGATTAGCTTGATCTGTTTGGGAGGCATCCAGGCAGTGGGACCGGTACCTGTCCTCAGTGCATGAGCTGGCTGTTTGGAACCTGGGGCTTATACAGCGACACTTGGCTCAGCCTGGGAGGAGGGGACTACACCTGCCTGGACTGAATCAACCAAGCTGAACTCAATCCTCAGGGGAGTCTTTGCCATGGAGGAGATGGGAATGGGGGGTGGGCTGGGGGAAAGGGGGCGGGAGGGGGAATCCGTGGCTGATATGTAAAATTAAATTAAATTATAAAATAAAATTTAAAAAAAGAAAACACACAGAATCAACTAATCTAGGTTCATAGGGGCTCACATGCAAAAAAAAAAAAAAAAAGATTCTTAGCTCACACACGTTTTCTCTTCCAAGCGTCTTTAAACCATTACTCTCCATTTATTTTACTTTCTGTGTTACTGTTAAAAATGTTTTAGGCCAACCCGATTATGTTTAAGATCTTACTCTATCTAGAAATCCAAAACAGATTTTCTTTCTCTTCATATCTAGTTTTTTACTAGACCATAGCTTTGAACTGACTACCCTGGTTAATCATCTGAGACACGTGGCAGGTCGTTTCTTTGCCTAAGATCATATTTTTTTGTTTACTCACAGAGAGATTAGATTATAATCTTAAATTTAAATATTATTTCTATTTTGCTATTTTGCTTTTCTTCTTCAAACTTTCTCTATTCTTTTTAACTTATTTTTGTTTCATTTTCTGCATCTTGGTTATTCCTACTTTTCTTCATTTCCTCATATTATATTCCCAGTTGAGGCTTTTCTCTTGGACAGTGTGTATATATATATGTATATATATATATATATATGAATTTGAGTCGACATCTTTTTTGTTTTTTGTTTGTTTGTTTATTTGTTTGTTTGTTTGTTGAGACAGGGTTTCACTATGTAACCTCCCTGGCTGTCCTAGAACTTGCTCTGTAAACCAGGCTGGATGAGAAATCACAGAAATCCACCTGTCTCTGCCTCTTGAATGATGAGATTAAAGGCCTATGCTACCACCGACCAGTGATTTGACAACTTTTAAAAATAATTTACTTATTTTTATTCCATGTGCATTCATACTTTGCCTGCATGTATGCAAGTGTGAAAATGTTGGATCCCCTGAAACTGGAGTTATAGGCATTTATGATCTGCCTTGTGGGTGCTGGGAATTGAATCCAGGTCCTCCGCAAGAGCAGCCGATGCTCTTAATCACTGAACCATCTCTCCAGCCCCACCCCCTCCCCCCACTCTTGATTTGACAACTTTTAATCCCATCGGCAAATGTTTGTTTGACAATATTTAGTTTAGGCTGTAGGTGTGACATTATAGTTTCTACTTGCTTTAGTTTTATTGGGGAATTTTTACCCATTAGCAGCCAAGTCTTGTTTTCTAATTCTCCTCCCTGTGTACCATGGCTTTATATGGCTGCTGTCTGGCAACTTGTGCTAACTTTGAAATGTCTTATTTCACTGGTCATAGTGCTGTTTGAGGGCTGACATGAGTGGTGAGCTGAGATGACTGAATTTCCCTTCACGTTACCTTTTCTGTGTATGTTAAACAGTGGTGTTCAGAAATGAATAGCACTTGATCTTTGTAGGGAGGGAGGCAGTTGGCATCTTCTGACTTGGGGAACTTATTTTGTTTCTGTAGGCCCCTAGTTCTCAACACTTGCTTTCTCCTTCCTATGTGTTACCCATGTCCTGACTCAGCCCTGTCCCTGCAGGTCGCCTCCTGTTCCCCACAAGCTGTGCTTTACCCAGGTCTCTTCCTCTGGTCCTCCACATTCTCCAGATCCCACTGACTCTAAGCAGCTACAGTCCTAAGACTCAAGGCTGCTCTAAGCTGGGATGTGGGGAGGGCATCTTTCTTCCTGGGAATGAGAAGTGTGTTGTGGGATAATCTTTTTGTACACTGTGAAGAAGTGTCACTCTGATTGGTTTCATAAAAAGCTGAATGGCCAATAGCTAGGCAGGATTTCCAGGCATGGGTACTCTGGGAAGAAGAAGGGTAGAGACATGAGAAGACACGGAGGAAGCAGGAAAGCAGAATGGACAGTACATAGATGAAGTAAACGAGCCTTAGAGCAGCACATAGATTAATAGAAATGGGTTCGTTTAAGTTATAAGAGCTAGCTGAAAACAAGCCTAAGCTATTGGCCAAGCTTTCATAATTAATAATAAGTCTCCATGTCGTGATTTGGAAGCTGGCTGGTGGGACAGAGAAAGACTGGCTACAGAAGTGTTTTCTCTGTCTTCTGTCATGTTAGAATCTGATCTGTTCTGGTTTTCCACACACTTTCTGCACCTTTCTTCTCTGGGGCTGTCTGGACCTTGCTATGTTGCTCTCGGGTATTGACTTTCTGTTTATACATAGATGACTGTGTGCAGTCTTCTCTGATCTTCACTAATGCTGTAAGTGTGGGTTCTGAACAGCTTTCTTTGCTGCCCTTGTGGTTTGAAAAATCTTTTAAAAATAAATCCAAATGGCTCAGAACTTTCTTGTGCATGTGTATGTGTGCACATGTGTGTTCATGTGTGAAAGTGCACATATGTACCGGTGGAAGACAAAGGCCCACCTCAGCTGCTGGTCCTCACATGCCCTGTTCCCTGCTTTTAGACAGAGTCTGCCATTGGTCTGGTACTCACCATGTAGACTGCATTAGCTGACTAGTGATCCCTAAGGGTCTGGCCATCTTGCCTTTCCAGGCCTGGGGTTATAAGCGTGCACTGCCACACCATGCCTAGCTTTTTCCTTTCTCGTGGGTTCTGTGAGATTGGACTCAGATCTTCACACCTGCAGGACAAACACTTGACCGACTCAACCATCACCCCAGCCCCAGAACTCCCCTATATTCTCCAAAGTTGTCATTCTAGCAAGGTTCTCTATAAGGCTAATGACTTATAGTCACACTGCGTGATTATTTTCCTCATAGCACTGCTACAGACAGTCCTTCATCTGCCCAAAGAGTCTTTAAAAACATAAGCATAATTTCAAATAAAAAAAAACAGAAACAAAACCGAGGCTCAGCTAGACTGAGTTAATTCGTCAATGTCACATTCCTAGAACCCAACAATGCAAATTCAGATCCTCACGTCAAATTTATCATTCTTTCTATTACACACTTTATCGCACACTTCTGTCATTTCCATAGAATAACAAGTGATGGAATGCCTCCTGAAAACAAAGTTTTCCACAATACTAAAATATCCTCCCGAATAAAGTAGTGTTTCCCAGGGAAGGTATTGAAAAGCAAGTGCTTGCGGGCTCTTGCTCTCTCTCCCTCCCCCTCTCCTGTCACCTTTCTCCCCCGCCCACTTCCATCTTTTTCCTGGAATATATATGGTTCCCTCTCACCACATTGAAGAACTATAGCTGTTCCCAAGGAGCAACGCAATGAGACTGAACTGTGAGAGGCAATAATAAGGGGTCAGAGAAATCTCTCACCAATGATCACTCCTCATCGCACTTAAACTTGTGAGCGGGATGTTGCAGACATGATGATATACACCACGATATGCCCCTGAAAACCACGGGCCACAGTGTGCGAAACCACTACATACTACAGCAGAATGAGGGAAGTCTTCAGGTACTCTGACTCATGAGTTTACTTAATGAAAGAAGTTATTTACAAAACCAAACTGACATTAAATGTTTCAATATTTAGAAGATGAGGAAGAAATAAAAAAATAGATAAAATCATGTAATTAAAGTATAATTCTATACCCCTTGTGTGCTGGGTAGCATATTTTTGTCAACTTGATTTGGGAAGAGAGAACTTCAACTGAGAAAATGCTTCCATCAGATTGGCCTAAGGTAAACCTGTGGGGCATTTTCTCCATTAATGATTAATATGGGAGGGCCTCATTCACTGTGAACACTGCCACCTGGGCTGGTGGTCTTGGGTTATATTAGAAAGCAGGGTGAGAAAGCCAGTGAAGAGCAAGCCAGTAAGCAGCATGGCTTCTGTACCAATTCCTGCATCCAGGTTCTTGCCTTGAGTCCCTGCCCTGACTTCCTCCAATAAAGGACTAGGACATGGACGCATGAACCAAATAAATCCTTTCATTCCTAATTGCTCTTGGACAGAATGCCTTATCCAGCAATATAAAGAAAACTAACACACCAGGTCTGAAAATGATTCTACTCAGTTGAATAATTAACAATTTCCCTGGACCTTGGGAAGCCTAATATTTTGTAACTTTAACATATAGTTGGATTAAAGTTCACACAAATGCACAGCTTTTTTAAGTAAATACCCACATAATAATTCTCCAATTCATATCAGCTTTTTGAGAGTGCCCAATCAGTGACTCCATGGAGGTCTCTAACTCTTATATTTGTAATAACTGTAATAAGAGTATGACTAAAAATTAGAGAGAGAATATCAAATTTACAGGTAACTCAAAGTTGGTAGAAGCAACTATGACTTGGAATGGCAAATTGGAAACTGGCACATATATAAAATGTATACTTTGGTTCAGAGAAATTTGGGTGTATGGTCATATGAAAAGACATTTCTGGCATTAGTTGGCCCTAAGTAGTGCCTCAAAGGCTCCATTCAGGTTAAAGAACAAGCTGTCATTGCAGTTTCTAAGTCTGAAGACTGACCTGAAGAGAAGAGGTCTAGAGCCTGATTGTGTCTGAAGAAGCTTGGGGTCTGCAAATCATGCCAGTTAGGGACTATTTGAGCTCTGGATCCACTTGGCAACTAGAAAACATGAACCACAGTATAAATGCTTCCAACATTAAAAGTTAGAACTCTGGAAATGGCTTAGACCATGCTGTGCTACTCCAGAGAAAATTGGGGGCCAGAAAAGTGAGATTTACGATGATGGCTCCACTTAATGAAATTTCAATGAATGCCAACTCTTTCTAAATGAAATACAGTCACATGACACTCAAGGGCAAGAATACATTCTTAGAAATATATTGTTACATGACCTCATCATTGGGTGATCATCACAGAGTACCTACACAAATTAATATGGTGACATCATCACTAGGTGGTGAAGGCTAACAGGACTACTGCTGTATGTGTTCTGTTGTTGATTGAAACTTCAGTATGCCTTGTGAGACTGTATATTACTTCTAAAACAGTAACTCCCTACCTCTCATCATCCCCATCTCTACCCCAATCACGTCTACACTACAAATGCCTACGTCCCTACCTCATGCACATCTAAAAACACCTAACCAAAGTTCAAAAATCACTTACTAATCAATCCATAGATTCCACTTGTGTAAATCAGAAGCACGGTTTACAAGTGTGAATTTTAAAACTGCTAACCAGTCTTTCAGTCAGTAAACTGTCAGTGCCAGCTATGCTGTGAGATGCTAGGACAGAGCCATGGCATCCCAGGTCTTCTCATTGTAGAGTTTCTATCTCCTAGGAGACATGACTATCAACCAATCATATTAGTGAATCAAACAACAGCTATACCACCAGGTGAACAAGCTAGAGACGGGATATAGGGAAAGTAGAGGTGCAAGTGGCTTAGCCCAGAAGCTCCCTGAGTAAAGGACACTTGGCTAAGAAGGACTAAAAGAGTTGATAGCTAAGTGTACGACTGGAAGAACAAATCTACCAGTCAATCAGGAAGGTTTGGGGTGAGGGGATCCTCAGCAGAACGACAGACAGCCTGTACAAAGTCCTATGGCAGAAATGAGACTGGAATGTTCGCAGAACTGAAGGAAAGAAGGCTGGCTGAGTCGGAAAGAGAGTTCAGAGATTTTGGGACGGTTGAGGATGGAGATGTAGTCAGGGGCTGACTGGTGGAGGGCCATGAATCACATGTTGAGGGTCTCGGCATTGAGCATAAAAGGAAAGGAAAACCAGTGCTGGATGAATATTGTGTGCATATGAATGGAATGTGGGTCCTAAGAGTTGTATTTTTTAAATGATAGCTCTGGCACCTGGATAGAAAATAGTTTGGTGGCTGAGCAGAACAAACATTAGCTATGATAGCATCAGAGACGAGCACGCTATGGAACCAAGGAGAAAACAATAGATTAAGGGACATTTAGGAGCTGATACAACAAACAGGACTTAGAGATCCATTAGACAGGGAATGTTCCAAGACACAGTTTTTGGGTTGAGGGCCTAGGTGGCTGAATGAATGGCAGTGTGATTCATTGGGACAAGGCCACTGAAGCAGGGCATGCTGGCTCGTTCTTGAAGAAGTTGAGTTTGAGCTGGTCTTATGATACTGAGATGGACTTATTGGCTAAGCCATTCCATGCAGTCCAGAGGTCCAAGAAGGGCCAAGCATGAGTCCATCCTACTGTAAAGCATCTTATTATAAAGTTAAAATGACCCCAGACACAACACTTGGGCGGCTTTCAGAGTAGGCACAGCAATTTCAGAGTGTATGTGCTGTTAAATATCAGGGCTATTGACATCTGTCTCGCTGGCGTCATCTGTTAATTAAATTAAACCACAGTTTTAAAGAGCAAAGGTAGAGCCGAAGGCCAGTGGAGTTGTGGCTAACATGCTTAGCTATGTCTGCACTGCACAACTCTGATTCTTTGGATAATGAGATAGTGTGTACACTCTCACGGGAGCTGAAATGGCTTCAAAGAAATCCTCACCCATCTCCCTTCGCTTCTGCAAGAAGAAAAGGCAGGACATGCCGAGCGAGTGAACACTGTGCATAAGGTGAGAAAGTGCTCCAATTAAATTGCAGGGAGATGGTAGAAGTGAGCAGGGGAGAAAACCAACACAGTCTTTGATAAGCAAGTAAGTCTGAAGAGAGTTTAGATAACACACACACTCACACACACACACACACACACACACACACACACACACACAGGAAGAATAAAGGCAGGCAGCAACTATACTGTGTTTCCTTTCAGACCGTTTCCCTATATGTTATTCAGCAGTCAAACACGTGGAATGATGAAATGTGTTTCTACTCACATCATTTCCTAATCAAAGTTTCACTGGGAAATAAGTAGACATCCCTAGATTAGAAGATACATCTCTAGAAAGCTGGAGCATTTCTGAAGGAAATCATTCCAGGCGTTTCCCGGGCAATTGACAACAGAAAAGAAGGAGGAGACTGTCTTCTGAGTGGTTCCTTAATAACTTACAGAAACTGACCAGATGCTAGCTGGACTCGGAACGGTCCATCAGGAAAAGCGAAGCTGCCTGGCAGTAGACTGCAGGAAATGCGAAAACTGTTCCAAACAGTTCTTCCTAAGCCCTTGATTTCCTGTATGTCCTTTCTTTTCCTTTTCATAATTTGGAGTATTTGTTTTCATTAATTTTGTTCAGCATATGCCCTTTGTGGATGAGTATGTCGCATTAGACTCAGAAAGTGTCACGGACGAATGAGATGCGTGTCTGGTGGGACGGGGTGGGTTCGAGTCTCCTACACACACAGGCCAAAGCTGGCGCCGTTTCAGGGACTGCATTGAGCCTTGCTTCTGCTCCTGCCTGTGCGTGTCCATGTGCTCCAACCTCCTCTCACTCTGTGGGAAAGACTGCTGAGTGCAACATCTGAAAGCGGCAAGCACACCAAGCCACCAGGCAGTAGGAACATATGTCCCCCTTCTCCCTCAGGTAGTCCAAGGCAGGGCAGTTAACCCGATCAGTGTACCATGGCACAGGTCTGCTTCTCCATCTAGACTGGTGTCTCAGCTCTCACACCCCGAGTTTCCTCAATGATCCATCTCTGCCCTGCCCTGAGGCAGCAAAGGAGCCCCTTAGAGTGTTCTCACTAATTATCTCTGATGTGGGGTTGGCAACCTTATTTGCGTGGCTCTGTCTATATTCTGTACAGGGTTGGCCTCGCCCCTTGGGAGATAAGAGAATGTGTGTCTTTGAATCAAAAGATCTGAAAATACAGTCAAGATGTACTCCTGTGATCCCTTAATGTAGTTTAAGCCAGGGCCCCTTTATTGTCTCTCAAATACCATTTCCCCAATGCACCGCAGTGTCAGCCTGTTCTTCAAAGTGCCTTACAGAGAGCGCTGATGTCTCCAGCTGGAAGCAGACATGAAGGACAGACTCAAGCCTGCTGCTCATCACTCGGCAGAGGAGGCCCTGCTTCTCCATGGAGACTAGGGATAAGAGCAGAAAGTCTCTAAATTTCAAAGTCTGCTGGTGCTTGCTTCCTGAAGACTGCAGTGTGTGGGTTTGCTTTTGGCCCACCACTGTTTGCACCAAAGGCGTCCCTTATATGCATTAGGAAGCAAAATTAAGCTCACAAGGTGAGCTCTCCTGCTTGGGGGAGGTTTATGCATTTGAGTGTTTGTTTTCTATCCTCTTTCTTATCTTCAGTATCCTCTTTATTTCAACCCTTTCAAAATACAAAAACAGTCCTTCACTCAACTGCTGTGCAGAAAAAAGGGTGAAATTTAAAAAAAATCTGTGTCTTAGATAATCTCAAATGATAACTATAACTTTCTCTTGTCTTTTAATTTAGTATCAGGGAACAAGGAAGATGCTATGTGGTACTGTGTTTATCACCTTTCTGTTGCTGGTATAAAACAGCAGGACCAAGGCAACTGACAGAAGGAATTTATTTTGGTGTATGGTTCCAGGGGGATAAGGGCTCATCATGGCAGCAGGAATAGGAAACAGAGATCATATTTCAGTCACAAGCATGAAACAGGGAGCGTGAACTGGAAGTTGGTCAGGCTAGACACTCTCAAAGCATGCCCCCTGGGTCGTACTTCCTCCAGCAAAGCCACACCACCTACACCTCTCAAGCAGCACCACCACTTGGTGACCAAGTATTCAGGTGCCCGAGACAATGGGGACATTTCTCACTCAAACTACAGCAAGTGCGTTATCCCCTTTTAATCTTCTTCTGTATACTGGAAGATCTTTGAACTATAGCCTGGATTTCACTCTGTTCCTTTCTTCTCTGTGCTTTAGGGGAAGGTGGTGTCCAAATCTAATGGTTGATTTTGGAAGAATAATCCTGTCTGGCTCAGTTTGGACCTTCTTTCCTTTGAACAGCAGTTATGCCATGCTTGTGTATATCCAACACTAATCTAGGCTCTAGAATTACACCAGTGAATGCAATGTTCTTTTACGTCCTCACAGGCGAGGCAACGTTGAACATGATAACAAGTTAAATCTAAGTGATCTTAAAATGACAAATGTTGGAAAAATGAATCAGAAGAAATATAAAAAGTTATGAACAAAAAGCTGAAATTTTAGATAGAATGTTCAGAAAGACTTCACTAAGAGAAATGAATTACCATCTAGGGAAAGAACATTCCAGATAGGTACTTCTGGAATATTGCAAAGGCCTCCCTACAGTCTAGATGTCTGTCTCTACAGATTTCATATCACCGTTAGATGGTACCAGAAGGTGGATTTCTTGGGCAGTGAGGGTGAATCCCTCATGGGTAGATTAGTGCCCTTTTGAGAAGCCTGCAAGTTCCTTGTCATGTCTCCTGTGGGAAGACACAGGAAAAAAGGCAATGCCAACAAACCAGAAACCTCACCATCAGTGGATCTGCCAGTGCCTGGATCACAGACTTCTCAACCTTCTGGACTGCCGCCAACCCCCCTCCCAAAAATGTCTGTTGTTGATCAGCTATCTCATTTACAGAGTTTTGTCATGGCTGCCCAAACAACTACAGCAGAGCTTAATTTGAAGAACAGCAAGTCATTGTGGGTGACTGGAGCAGGAAAGTAATGTAATTTGACATTTTTTTGTTTCTAAATAAGACTCACTTGATTGATTGTGGCGAAGGTGGCGAGAAGGAGAGTTAAGAGCTGTGGTAATCAGAGAAGGAGACAATCCTAGCAGTAAAGGTAACTACAGAACAGATTTTCACGACCTGAGGGGGCAAGCACTAGAGAAAGAACTTTTTGGGGTATACCTGAAAAGTAAAGTTTAGGAGTTCAGTTTCAGAAATGGTGGGTTTGAGGGGTTGCAGAGACGAGATGGCTGCTGTGGAATGTCGTTCTGCATGCTGTGAATATGTGTTGCTCTGGTTGGTTGATAAATAAAATGCTGATTGGCCAGTAGCCAGGCAGGAAATATAGGTGGGATAAGTAGACAAGGAGAATTCTGGGAAAAGGAAGGGCAGAGTCAGGAGTCGCCAGTCAGACACAGAGGAAGCAAGATGACAAGAAAGAACTGAGAAAAGGTACCAAGCCATGTGGCTAAACATAAATAAGAATTATAGGTTAAATTAAGTGTAAGAGCTAGTCAGTAATAAGCCTGAGCTAATGGCCAAGCAGTTATAATTAATATAAGCTTCAGAGCGATTATTTTACAAGTGGGCCATGGGACTCTATGGACTGGAGGGACCAGAGAAAACTTCCTACATTTGGCATATCAACATGGGGCTCTCAAATTTCCATAAGGCCTAAAAGAGTTTAAAAGGGGCTTCTAAACACACAATAATGGGGCCAAAAACAGCTTTCTACTTCATGTCTCATGTGGGTCAAGATATAGAGACGCCAAGGTACAGAGACATCCTGGTGTGTGGACTGGAGCTACAGTATAGAGAGTTCACAGCATATGGGCTTGAGTGCAGCATAGCTGATTCCTGCCACTGTACACAGTGGTGTCTGCAAGCTGAGCAGCATGGTGTGTGGTGGATATAGCTTTTGCTGGTACAGATGGGGAAAAAAAAGGAAAGAAAGAAAAGGGTTTGGGGCTACATGCTGCTGGATGGAAGCACAGACCACTGCTTCACAGAGTCAGTGATGAGCATGGTTCCCAGAGCCGGCAGCAAACAGAGCTCCACCGTATTGGAAAGCTGAGGTGGGCGGAGCCAGCAACCAAAGCTGCTCTTTCACTCCTAGTCATTCTGCAGTTTAAAGCAATAGATGCACAAAAATACAGATTCAGATGAGATAAACCTCTAAATGGTTTAAATTATGTGTAAAAAATGCAGGTAGGCTTGGAGGAGAGAGGAACAGGAAAAGACAGTTATATATAAAGAAATAGAAAGTTTTAAAAAATAAAGTCTTTAAAGAGAAAGTAAAAGTAATATAAAAAATAAGCCATATGAAGATGGAAATCACACAGACTTTATTGCCTTTGAGATTTTTAACTGCAGAGAGACATTTGATTGTAAAGGCTGCTCAGTTAAACCAATATGTATATTTTAAAGTTACCTTGACTTCAAAATTTGGATCTAAGGATATGTTGCTTTGGAAAAGACGCTCTGCTTTTGTTTCCACAGGAAGCAAGAGGCTATGGATTTGTTCCAGGTTTAGATGGATCAGGTTTGATCAAGCCTGACCTCCTGAACCTTAACAGATGGTACCTATCAACAAGGTTATAGCCAGTCTTCCCAGGACTTGACCATTATGTCAAATTTTCTCAGGATCCCCATAAGACTACCATCACCCCATATCAGCAGGAAGTAGCCTAGAACACTATGCCCACATTTCCAAAAAATGGATTATGAGTGTTTGTCTTTGTTTAGGTTGTTGGTTACAAATTGTTATTGGTCATAGTCAATCTCTTTCTAAAAAAAGAAAGGGGGATATGGTATAGAAATATAGAATATAGATATGATAGGATAAAAGAGTAGATTATTGAATCTACTTTTAAAGAGCAACAACTTGCTTAAAATATTTTAAATTGCTATAGATTTTAGTTTATTACAACTTTAAAGTTAATTTTGTTATACTGTATGTATATTCCTGCTCTTGTTTAAGGTATTATGTTTGTGCAGCTCATTGAAATTGTAATGCATAATTAAGAAATACAGATTAATAATTAATCATCTATGATAGTCAAACTTATAGTCATGTTAGTTAAGTTTTCTAGGTATACATAGATATATTTCAGTTAGGTAGGTAATCTTCAAACACTTCAAAAACCTACAGAATATAGCATTTAAAATGTTTTAAAAACTTAGACTTTTCTGGACATTGAGATATGTCTGCTCCTGGCAGCACCCACTTACTTCAAAGAGAAAGATGGGTGTTAAAGATACTCTATATGGAGTTTATCTTCTTCTTGGCAAAAATAGCCATTTGGGCAAAAGATACTATGTTATATAAACTGGACAAGCAGGACCCATGGAAAAAAATGACCACTGAATTTGCCAAAACAAGGTGAAATGGTCCTTCAATTTCCTACTTCACAGAGGAGACTGCCAGATATTCTACAGAACACAAAGAGAAGTGATTGAGAGACACTAGGCCTATAGGCTAAAGATGAATGCCCCAACATTACAGAGAAACTTTGGGTAAATGTCCAGGCAGCCAGCTATCTCTGTCATTCTAGATTTTTGGAAGTTGCTTACAATGCACTTCCTGTTTACTTAGGTAATGTTATATCCTTCTGAGGTCTTTGATATAGTTAAAGACTAGATAGTTATAATTATAATTTTATATTTATGATATTATGATGATACTATATTATGACAAAAGATAAATTAGATATGAAACCTTAGACTCACAAATACAGGATAGATAAAATATTTTCCTTAAATTTGCCAAATATAAATAGACTAGATATTGTAACTGTAATTCTTGCTTGATAATTGTTCTATTATATGTAATTTTACTATGTTAAAGTTAAAACCTTCCTTTTTTGATTAGACAGAAAAGGGGAAGTGCTGTGGGATGTCATTCTATATGGTGTGAATGTGTGTTGCTCTGATTGGTTGATAAATAAAATGCTGATTGGCCAGTAGTCAGGCAGGAATTATAGGTGGGATAAATAGACAAGGAGAATTCTGGGAAAAAGAAGGGCATAGTCAGGAGTTGCCAGCCAAACACAGAGGAAGCAAGATGACAAGGCAGAACTGAGAAAAGGTACCAAGCCACATGGCTAAACATAAATAAGAATTATGGGTTAATTTAAGTGTAAGAGCTAGCCAATAATAAGCTTGAGCTAATGGCTAAGCAGTTATAATTAATATAAGCTTCTGAGTGATTATTTTACAAGTGGGCCACAGGGCTCTGCGGGCCAGGTAGACCAGAGAAAACTTCCAGCTAGAGATGGCTCCACAGTTAAGAGCATTTATTGTTCTTGCAGAGGACCTGAGTTCAATTACCAGCACCCACATGGTGGTTCACAATCATCTGTAACTGAGGGTCCAGGGGATCCAACACTCTCTTCTGTCCTTTTCAGTGCCCACTTGTTTTCTAAAATTGTTCAAGGGTTCTGCTTTGTACCAGTGCTCTCTTGGGTCTTTCTAAGAGAAAAGGGAAGCTTACCAACTATTCTTGGTTTATAGAATTAAAAACTTCTGTGATTTTTCTTAAAACCCAGAATGAATGTTTAGATGCACAATAAAAAGCTTTTTATTATAGTAAATGTCAAATATACAGAAACGTAAGTGGAGGGGTCGACTGAGTTCTGTGTCCTCATTGTCTGTCTTCTGTGGTTTCCAGAATTCTTCCATTCACGTTTCATTTGCTCTTCACTCTTTCATAGATTTTTCCTGCCCTCACTTTTCTTGAAACAATATTCTGAAACAAATTCCAAACATCGTAATTTCACTTGTAAATACATACACATATATAGAGAGATCTACAGATTTTGTTTTTAGAATTGAAACACGTTTATTAACATATGACATGTGTGAGTAATAGACACAGGAATATTCATACTATTGCTCTATAGATTTACTATTTTTTTATTTAATTAAAATATACTTATACCATTTCCCTCCACCTTCTCCTCCCTTTACCCCTCCCAAGCACCCCCTTCCCAAATTCATGGCCTCCTCTTCTTTAACCATTGTCGTTTTATATGTATAGAAATGAGTAAATATATCAATATAACTTGCTGAGTCTGTTCAGTGTTGCCTTTATATGTACGTCTAGGACTGACCACTTGGTATTGGATAACCAGCCAGGTATTCATCCCCGGGGAAGACAAATTCTCCCTCTCTCAGGAGTTGCTGATTGCTCGGGGCTCTTCATCTAGGTGTGGGGTCCCGTGAGTTTTCCCCCAATAAATGCTGGGGTGTCTACTGTTGTTGAAATGTTTCTGGTCTTGTTTAGGTAGCCATATTGTTGAGATTCCATCGGTATAGTTTCCCTCTCATAGCTAGAAAGGACAAGGTCACTATCAACTTCCTCATCCTCTGGCTCTTGGACTCTTTCCATGCCCACTTCTGCCCTTTTCCTGAGCCTTAGATGCAGGAGTCTTATGGGAGATGTATCAACTGGGGCTGGACACCCCACTGTCAGTTGTTCTGTTTGACTAGCTATGGTTCTGCTCCTTCTACTGCAGAGAGACACTTCTTGATGAGCGGGGAGAGCTGCACTTTATCTGTCAAGGGGTTTTATCATGACAACAGGAAAAGTACCTAAAACAGGTGGCGTGAACAACTAATGTCAACTCCTCCCAAAGACTGTCACTCCTCATGAGTTAGGTGAATGACCACCCTATGACTGAGGAAACTGAAAACCTCTCTCATGGGGCAAAATGTCACCATGAGTAGAGTGCTTCCTTCAGAAGGAAACGCCAAGAACCAAAGAGACAGGGTTGACAGCCAGGAAGAAAGAGATGGAGTCCCTCCTAAAGTAACAAACACAAAAGGGGAAAAAAATAAAAACAAAACAAAACAAACCCCTTCTTGTTCTTTTAAAGCCCAGAAAGTTTTAATTTGATTCATTTTCTAAAATTAAAATGGCAGCAGTGAAAAGGGAAAGATCAGCGGTGATGTGGAAAGATTGCAAAGGTCTAAAAATTCTATCGCATATTTTAAGAAGCAATTTCTATAATGAATTGGAGTAAGAGATGGGGGGAAATGTCCTGTGGAGCAAAAAGGAAAATCTGATATGGATACTCAGAAAGGAAAAAAACGCGACGACGTAACTAAAGAAAACTTGTCTTAAGGAGAGACCAAAGGTACTGTGTGTGTGTGTGTGTGTGTGTGTGTGTGTGTGTGTGTGTGTGTGTGTTGTTTGCAGGCAGATCTTCAAGTTAGTTCTCTGTGTTATTTCCTTGGGACAAGGTTGTCTCTCACCAAAGCTGGAGCTCACCATACGTTGGCTAGTTTGACGGTCAGAAGTTCCAACGTTCTTCCTCCCTCCATCTCCTCCCCACCCACACTCCCAGTGCAGGGGACACAGGTGGAGATGGCCATGGCCACACCCATGTTCTCATGTGGACTCTGGGGATCTTAATTCAGGTCCTCATACTTCATAGCAGGTGCTGTTACTCTCTGATACGTCTCTCAGTCCCTACAGTATTCCTAAATGACACATTTCTATATGTATAATCTGCAGTGCTGAGAATCAAATCCAGGGTGTGTACTTGCCAGGCAAACACTCTACCCCTGAGTCATACCCCCAGCCCCACTTTTCCATATTAAAATATAATACCTGGAGTGACAGAAGAGAAATAATTATTTAAAGAACTTACTTAAAGAAACCAAGGAGATAACTTTCCTTAGGCTCCAGGTCGACACTGACTTCTAAATATTCCTTTTAAATTACTGTGTGTGTGTGTGTGTGTGTGTGTGTGTGTGTGTGTGTGTGTTGGGTGGGGAGGACAGTGGAGAATGAATGTAGGGCCTTAAGCATGCTAGGCAGGCACTCTCCTGCTCAGTTACATCCCCAGCCCCAAGACGTTACCTTGAAAATGTGATATTTGTTTTTACATTCAGTAAATATTTAAGGTCACAAACAAATACACCCAGTCATAATCGCATACCTCCTCAAGAGACAACTGCCAGTAGCATTGTATTTTGCATGTAGTCCCATATGCCTTCCCTGTAATTAAGATCCCAGAACATATAGTTCATTATGCTTTGCTTGTACTACTTACAAGAATGGTCTGACAGCTTCCTAAATTAGCCTCAGCCTAGACCTCCCCATCAGCTTCAAATCCAACTTCCTGCCTGGCATCCCCACAGGGGAACGAAGATGAAATGCCTAAATGAAGAACTTAATCTACATAGATAACCCTTCTCCTCCCATCCTTCCTCTCTGAAATTAGTATCATACACACACTGACATTTTTTGTTAAGCCTCGATCTGAACATTGCTCCTGTTTCCTCTCTCATTCCGGTGCCCATCCAAATGACCGGAAATTTCTAGCTGGTCCATAATACATCTCAGGTGTTGGCTGTACTAGGTACTCTCACGTGGCTGTGAACACATCCAACAGAAACAACTGGAGAGCAAAGATTGTTGGGAGCTCAGGACTTCCAAGGGTTCAGTCCATCATGATAAGGAAGGTGGGGCAGATCAGCTCAGTGGACGGCAGCGGGAATGTGTGGTAGAGGCTACTCACATCAGGACCAGATGGCACACACAATAACAGGAACCAAGGTCTAGCGAGCACCTTCAAAGGCCCGCCCCTACACCCTCAACCTCCACCAGTGAGGTCCCGCCTCTTATGGTCGCATTGCCGCCGGACATGCACCACCAGAGAGAGCAAGTGTTGAAATTGTGGGGGATCTAGATTCAAATTATGACGTGGTCAGTTAGTAGAAACAGACTCCATCTCCAGAACTCACATTTCTTTTTTCACTTGGACTGCTAGACAGTTCAGGGTCTGATGTTTTTACTTTTATGTCCAGTTTCCATGGATTTTTTTTACTCAAAAGAGATATAATTTTTGGCAGTCTCATTATTTTAAGCCACATACATGAGAAGTATGGACAATAGAAAACAAATCTCAAGGCCTTGAAACCAGAGCCCTGCAAAACCATTAACAATGTGAATCCGCTGGTCCTGGCTACTCACAAAACCCCTGATGTCACAGATCCCCAGTGCAATGAGGTTGCTTCTGTCCTGTGAACTTCCAGGGACTGGACAGCAGTGCGAGGCTCTCTTCCTAGGCTTTTACATGTGCTGTTACCTCAGCCTGAACGGGTCTTCACACTCCTCATTATAATGCTACATCTCTCTACTGACTTACCT
The DNA here is from genome assembly GCA_902168325.1 of Peromyscus nudipes. Taxonomy (NCBI): domain Eukaryota; kingdom Metazoa; phylum Chordata; class Mammalia; order Rodentia; family Cricetidae; genus Peromyscus; species Peromyscus nudipes. The sequence goes on along the minus strand of CABHPH010160386.1, from coordinate 3,482 downwards.
TTTATTATCGCTACCAACCCCTTTTTGGACCACCGGGTATTAGTTATCTGCATGCTTTTCCTATTCTTCATATTCCATCAAAGTTTGCAGTCATATTTATTGATTTATTTGGTGTTCCTTGAGAACCACATGTATCTTATTTATCACAGTCAGCCCCTGGCACTACAATGCTTTGGATTGAATGAATGTTCAGTAAATATTTCCAGAAAAAATGAAATCTAAACATTTTTCAACTGTATGATGTAAGCCTCGATAGTATGATTTGTTTTCCTCATTGCTAAATATTTCAACACAGAAAAGAATTATGACATATTTAATCATTCATTATTACTAAATATTTGATTTTTTCCCCAATTTTTCTTTTTTTTTAAAGATTTATTTATTTTTATGTGCATTGGTGTTTTGCCTGCATGTGAGGATGTCAAGTCTTTTGGAACAGGAGTTACAGACAGTTGTGAGCTGCCATGTGGATGCTGGGGATTGAACCTGGGTCCTCTGAAAGAACAGCTACATCTCTTAACCACTGAGCCATCTCTCCAGCCCCTCTCAATTTTTCCCATATGAAAATGCTATTGAAAGCAAACATTTTTAACCATATTTTAAAAGTTCAGGATAAATGGTTTAAAATGGGAACCAAGTTAAGTTATAAAACATTTAAATGACAGCTAGGATATGTTTCAGATATTAAGTTGAGATATTTTGACACATCAATTTTTGACAAAATTGTCAAGTAGCTATTGTCTCTGCAATCACCTAAAAGAGACGCCTCTGGCCACATGGGTAAATGTATTTCCTGGAAGGATTAACTGTGGAAAAGGTCCTCCCCTACACCAAGCAGCATCTTCGAGCAGTGGCCCAGCCATAAGGCAGATCTAGGGGAGATCTACAGCCTTTTCACCTCCTTGTCTTCATCTCTTACCAGACAGTGCACTGATGTTGCTGCTGTGGCCGCTGCCATCACCCTTTGCTGACTCAGCTTCTTCAGCCTCCCAAGGTGGGCTGAAGACCACTGGTTCTTCACAAATCCTTGAGGCCTTAAATGCTAGATTGGAACTACTGAGACTCCCTGGTCAGTGGAATGAGCAGCCATGAAAAAAAAATAAAACTAGGTGAGGCTGAAGGTAGTGATGTTGGGGCCACTGAGCAGAGATTCTTGGGTATCATGGGTATCATTCCTCAGGGGCTAACCACTTCTCTCCTTTTTTAAAAAAATAGATTTTTTTCAACACAATATATTCAGATTACGGTTTCCTCACTCCCAAGATCCTCCCCACTCCCCAAATCCATACCCTTTTTCATGATCTCTCATTAGAAAAAAAAACAGGCATTTAAAAAATAATAGTAATAATACAAATAAGATAAAATAAAAACAAACAAACCTGAATACTACAAAACAAACAGGAAATGAAAAGCACAAGAAACATACAGATGCAGAGACACACACATTCAGACACATAGATATTCAAAAACACCCCCACCTAATGTATAAGCAAAAGTAAAGGACCTACAAGGAGGAAGAGGAAAAAAATACCAAGACAAAGCATTATGAGGGAAAAACAATAAAAAAAAATACCATTGAGTTCATTTTGTGTTGGTCATCTACTGCTGGGAAGAGGGGCTTAAGTGTGGTTTGTGTGCCCAGTAAGACTTTTTAGGAGAAAACTATGCTTTTCCTTTGCAAGGGGTTATCAATTGGAAATAACGTCTGGGTTAGGGATGGGGACATGTGTCCATGTCTTCTTTCAGCAGTGGGACCCCACCTGGATTAGACCTGTGTGGGTTCTGTGTGAGTTCATGTGTGAGTCACATCTGTTATGTCTGAAAAGCCTTGATTCCTTGGTGTCCTCCATTTCCTCTGGCTGTGACAATCTTTCCACTAACCACTTTTTAAAAATGATCTAATTTGTTTACAATCTATGTATATATGTACATCTTTGTGGGTATGTATGCCACATGTGCAAGGGTTCCCACTTCTGGGCCCTCTAGAGCTGGAGTTAAAGGCAGTTGTGAGCCACCCAACTGGATGCTGGGAACCAAGTTTTGGTCCTCTGGCAGAACAGCAAATGATGTTGACCACACAACCATCTTTCTAGCCCCATCTGCTCAGCTTTTCAAGACAAGGTCTCTCCCCATCCTGGAACTTGTCAACTAGGCTAAGGTGGCCGGCCTATAAGATCCAAGGACCCACAGGTCCCCATTTCCCCAGACGCTAGGATTACAAGTTCATGTCACTAAGTCTGGGTTTTTTAAAACAGTTCTAAATGAGGTGTCTCCATCAAATCCCTCCCCTCAGAGCTCAGGGAACCCCATGATAGAGGAGGCAGAAGGAGTTGGGGAGACAGAGGCGATAGAGGACACCAAGGAGAACAAGACCCTCTCAAACAATTGAGAAGAGCTTATATAAACTCACAGAGACTGAAGTAGCAATCGCGGATGCCTACATGGATCGGCACCAGGTCCCTGGATATATACTATGGCTTTGGTTTAGTACTTTTATGAGACTCCTGAAAGTGTGAATGACTAGGTCTCTGATTCTTGTTCCTTCTCTTTTATTTTTCTGTTGGCTTGTCTTTTCCAACTTCCATATGATGGTTTTTGTTTTATCTTATAATATTTTATTTTGTTGTCTTTTGCTCTTATCTCTTAGAAGCCTGTAACTGAAAGTTTTCCTGTGCCCACCTGGCTCCCGTGTCCTCATGGTCCTGCAACTGCTCAGACCCAAATGAACACGCAGAGGCCTATATTAATTACAAACTGTATGGCCTATTGGCTTAGGCTTCTCACTAGCTAGATCTTACATCTTAAATTAACCCATTTTTATAAATCTATACTTTGCCACATGGCTCGTGGCTTACCAGTATCTTTACATCTTACTTCAAATGGCAGCAGCTGGTAGTGTCCTCTCTGTTCTGCCTTTCAACTTCCTCCTCTCTAGTTAGAATGTCCCACCTAACCTCTTCTGCCTCACCATTGGCCAAACAGCTTTATTTATCAACCAATCAGAGCAATGTATTTTCACAGCATACGGAAAGACATTCCCCCGACAGAAGTCTGTTGCTTTCCAATGAGAGACAGAAAGGGAGTTGATCTGGAAGAGAGGGGAGGTGGGGAGGAATTGAAGGAGTAGCGGGGGAACTGTATTCAGATTTTATGGTATGAAAAAAGAATCTTAATAAAAGGGGAAACTGAGTTCTGGTATCAAACTTAGGTCCTCAGGCTTATACGTTAAGTGTCCCCCAACACACACACAATAATGAATCTGAGGCACGTAAGTAGAAGGGGGTTGTGTGCAGGAGGAAGAGTCCAAAGGGAGGAGTATGGCAGAATAAGTAAGAATAAATATCACACTTTGTCCCATATGCAGAATCTAGAAATTCATATATTTCATCTCATCTATACTGTATATATGACATAAAAGCATAAAGCAAACTACTTTGATAAAGGAAGAAGACTAGCATACTATTTAATGAAGGAAGGGAACA